>BQNB010106249.1:0-18239 GCA_026074375.1 Tanacetum coccineum | reverse complement strand
GACCGTAAAGTGCTTCAAATGGTGCAACCTTGATGCTAGCGTGATAACTATTGTTATATGAAAACTCAACTAATGGCAAATGGTTAACCCAACCCTTTCCAAAGTCGATCACATAAGCATGCAACATATCCTCAAGAGTTTGAATAGTCATCTCGCTTTGTCTGTCAGTCTGTGGATGATATGCAGTACTCATATCCAAGCTAGTACCCAAAGCCTTCTGAAGTGACCTCCAGAAATTTAATGCGAACCTAGGGTCGCGATCATAAATGATTAAGACAGGTATTTTATGCCTCGTGACTACCTCCTTTAGGTACATTCTTGCCAATTTTTCCATGGGATCAGTTTCCCTCATTGGTACGAAGATTACGGATTTTGTAAGTCGGTCAACAATTACCCAAATGGTGTCATAACCTTGTGACGACTTAGGAAGCTTCGTGATAAAATCCATAGTGATATTATTCTACTTCCATTGAGGTATCTCGAGTTACACCAACAAACCCGATGGCCTTTGGTGTTCAGCCTTGACCTTAGCACATGTTAAACATTTTTGCTAACATTGGTGGCGATGTCAGCCTTCATATTGGGCCACCAATATAACTTTTTCATGTCCTGATACATCTTGTCAGAACTCGGATGGATAGAGTATTTTGACTTGTGGGACTCGTACATCATCACAGTCCTTAGGTCGCCATAACATGGTAACCAACTCCTGCCATTTAAGCATAGAGTTCCATCCGCGCGGGGTTCTAATTTTTCCTTCGGTGTATCCTTCCTGATCATACCTCCTACGTCTTCATTCTTGATGTTCCCTGGTTTCTGTATCCAGAATTTATTTAGGAAGATTCAAACCAATAGTCATGACTAAGGCTCGAACCCATAATAACTTATTCCGTTCTTTACGGCTTAGGGGGGCGCGTAACCGTAATGGCTCTTAATCCGTCTTACGGCTTAAGGACATCAGGCCATACGTTGATTTCCACGGGTGATACACGAATTTTCACAGGTAATAACTGAGTCAACCTTAACCAACGGCGTTGCCTCATGTTCAACTCCTTTTGGTCAAGAATGTGTTGTAAATTCTTGTGATCAGTGAACATCGTACTTTTGGTTCCATACAAATAGTGCCTCCAAATCTTTAGGGCAAACACTACTGCACCAAGTTCCAAATCATGAGTAGTATAATTTTTCTCATGTATCTTCAATTGTCGTGATGCATAAGCAATCACCTTCTCGTTTTGCATCAAAACAGCACCCAATCCTTTATGCGACGCATCATAATAAACAATGTACAAGTTCTCAGCTCATTGAGGTTAGAGTCTAAGATAGGTGCGTACATAAACTTATTCTTTAATGTCTGAAAAGCTGCTTCTTGCTTGTCACCCCATTCAAAGGCAACCTTCTTCTGAGTAAGCTTAGTCATTGGCTTAGAAATCTTTGAAAATCCTTCAATTAATCTTCGATAATAACCGGCAAGACCTAAAAATTGACAAATCTCCATTGAAGTCTTAGGAGATGCCTAATCTTTTATGGATTCGATCTTGGTGAGATCCACGTGAATGCCTTGACTATCAATCACGTGGCCGAGAAATTATACCTTGGGAATCCAAAATTCACATTTAGAGAATTTAGCATACAACTCATCTTTCTTTAGCAACTCTATGATTAACTTGAGATGCTCTTCATGTTCTTCTTTATTCTTTAAGTAGATGAGGATATCGTCAATAAAGACAATCACAAATTTATCCAAATATGGCTTGTACACACGATTCATGAGATCCATAAATACGTTTTGGTGCGTTCGTCAAGGTCAAATGGCTAAAACTTGGAATCATTATTAGCCATTACCGAGTTGTTCTGAATTGCCGTCTTCGGAATTTCTTCTTCACGTACCTCGAAGCTGGTGGGTTGATACCCGATCGTTAAAGTCTATCTTAGAATAAACACTGGATCCTTGTATGTTGATAAATAATCATCGATCTTTGGGAGTGGCTAACGATTCTTTCTCGTCTGCTTGTTTAATTCCGTTAGTCGAATGCACTTCGAATTGATCCATCTTTTCTTGACAAACAAGACTGAGCCCCCAAATGGTGAGGAAAACTGTGTCTTATTAAAGCTTTGTCGGATTAGTTTTTGCAGTTCTCCGACAAACTCTTTTCATTTTGGAAGGTGCTAATCGATATGGTGCTAGGTGCTACAGGTGCAAATACCAGGTATCAAATCGATCTAGAATTCCACTTGTCGAGTCAGTGGAAGACCCGGCAAGTCTTCGGGAAATACTTCAAGAAAATCTCAAACGATTGGCACGTCTTTAAGTCGCTTCTTCTCTGACTTGTCTTCAAATCTCTTTGTTGTACCATGGTGCAAAAAGAATGGACCTCCTTTGTTTAGATGTAAATTATTGTGTTTTTGTACACAAAAAATGATGTCTCCATCTATTTCGAAGTCTTGTATCAACGGTCGCTTTCGTCACATCGAACTAATAATGTTTCATTTCCTCAGGGGAATACGAAATGATTTTCTCGGCACAACAATGACAGCATGGTCTTTGCCAACCAATCCATACCATTATGATGTCGAAAGAAACCAAAGGTTTCTACGAGCTTAAGTCGATATTGAATGGATGATTTAAGAAGTTTAGTGTACAACCCCGAATGATAGTGTTTATCCCAATTATCTTCCCGTCGGCTAGTTCAACATCATAATAATGGTCTAATGTAGTTGGTGTGATATCAATTAGGGAGCTAAATGCAGTAGATAAAAAACTCCTATTGGCACGAGTATCAAATAAGATAGAATCATAGTGGTTGTTTAGAAGGAACATACCCGTGATGACATTTGAGTCTGGGTTTGTCCCCGCATTACCCACCACATACACCTTTGCTGGAGCATTGCCATTCCCATCTTAATTACCATGGTTTTTATTCTTCAGCTTTGGGCATTCCCTCTTAAAATGCCCTTGTGCACCACATTCATAACAACCGGTATCCTTCTGATAGTCCTAATGGCTCTCTGATTGTTACCAGCATTAGCATTTCTAGAACTCCTGCAATCCCGGGCCAGGTGGCTAACCTTGTTGCACTTGTGGCACTTCGGTGCACACGGACCATTATGGTGGTAGTTGCACTTGGAACATTTTGGCAGAGATCCACCATACTCTCTTTTCTCATTAGGCCCAGCAGTGTAAGCCCTTCTAGTATTCTGCCTCTTGTTTTGTTATTGTTGGTTCTGGTTGTTTTTGAAGTTTTCATCTTGTTTCCTTTTGTTATCAATCTGACATTTAACCAAAGTACATATCTTCTTATCCATAGTTCGGTTTGCTAACTCAAACTGCATCTTGCATTGTCTTGGGATTAGATGTCACTACATTCCATGAAATCATGCCGAGAAGACACCGACATTACTATTTAAACTCTTATCAGGACTTTCGAGAAGAAACATACTACCCACATCAATGCTTAGTTCCTGAAATGCGTAGGTATAACTCGCTATGTCAGTACCTTCACCTTCATATTCCAACTTCTCTATTTAATTTCTTGAACTCATTCCGATGGGCGGGACATTATTGAGTCATCATTTTCATAAGTTTTTTTACCAAGGCATACCGTATACGGCATCATGGTTTTAACTGTTTTGAAAGGGTGTTCCAACTGTTAGATTAGGTAATTCCATGAGAGTGCAAGTAGCTAAACTTGATTGATTCTGAACGCACAGATACTGATATGGAAAACAGACTCCATTCTTTCAAACCATTGATTTAGGCCAACAACTCCTTTTGTACCCTTGAAGTTCAGAGGTTGACATTTGAGGAAATCACTGTAGGTGCACTCACGAGTAGGGCGCATAGGCCTCGTAATATCACTTCCAAGAACTTGACTTCATGTCTTAAGGTAGGATTTTTTGTATTAGTCACCCAGCCAAAGCATCAGCCACGCCTTGGGCTATCAATGCTTTGATGGCAGCATCAGTCATTGGGGTGGTGGTGGTGGCAGTGGCAGTGACAGGGGTGGTTCTGGTTCTGATTTTGGTTCCTCTTTTTGGAGGCATTTTCTTCATATCACAAGAAAATATAATACATGTTAGATTTCATACAATCATAAATACGACATGACATATGCATAATGAGATCACATCACGCAGTGAAATATATAATCAAAGTGAGATCGACATGACATATACACAATAAATAAAATGAGATCACAACACAAAAGAGGTATATAGTAAAATTTAAGATCACATTGACATGACATAATACATCCATTCCATATATAACCTGGAAAACATACATGATAGTTTGATACAGAAATGAGAAATACAAGTTTAGCCATGCATGAAGCTGGGGATAACCCATAATACTTAACATGCCATACAAGATAGCTAAAAATGAAATAAAAATCCCTACAGCCTATTAGCTAGGAGTAACCCATAAAACTTAATAGGTTATACGAGATAGCTATGACATGACAGAAAGATAAATCTAAGCATTGCTACCAGTGTCCTCTAAAGTGTCAATGCGTGCTCCAGCCTCCAGTTCCTAGATACGCATGATGTGTCCAGTAGCGTGATCATCTACGTCCTGATGCTGCCGCTTGTGGCGATGCGCGTAAGTCTTTAAAACTGCAATTCGTGCCTCCAAAGCCTGTTGTGGGCCGTAAAACTAGCCTATAGCATGACAGGCCTTTACTCTTCTCTGCTCATGAGTAGTTTTTTTTTTTTTTTTTTACTAGGGAGGAAAAGGTACCATCCTAATGTATTGCCCTCACCACGTTTTGAGCAGGGCATGGTCTCTGTGCATCCTGTTTTCGTGTATAGGACTTCTCTCTCTCTCGTCTATAAACCTGGGCCTGATAACTAACCCTTAGGTTGACCATATCTATGGCCGCCATATTCCTCCTCTCTGAAGCTTGTACAGTAGCATCCACAGTATCCACAAATCTGTAGTCAACTCCACATGCCATAATAGATCCCGACTGTCTAGTAGCAGCAGCAGCAGAACTCTCCCCAACCTCAAACCTAGGTGTGGGAGCAGTAAGTAGGAGCCTCTTTCAAGGCTGTATGTTAGCCTCAGGAATGTCAGTTCTGCGACTAGTAGATGGTGCAGGTAATGGTAGTGGTGATGCAGCTCTTAATCGAATCCCAACTGCTTTGTAGCCCAAAGGTGCCTCAGTGTAAGTAGGTATAGTAGTAGGTGGTGATGGTACATGTAGTGGTGGTGAGGGAATCTAGGGGAGTGGTGATGATAATGAAGTGAGTGGAGATGGTAGTGGAGTAGGTATGGTAAGAAGTCTATCAACCTCTGCCTCAGATAGAAATGGTATAGGTGTCTGAGCTTAGATAGACATCCTAGCAATGGTACAATATACATGTGGTGGTGGTGGTGGTGTCACTGCAGACTCATCAGTCTTGAATGGCTCTGTCGCCTCAGCGGAGGGGACAGGGTCCACAACCGGAGAAGCAGCAGCAGTAGAGTCGGCAGGAGCTAGGTGCTCCTCCTCTTCCTTATCGTCATCCTCGGAGGACTCCTCCTCCTAGTCCTCCTCATCATCATCAGTATCGGTAGCATAGTTAATCGAGTCCTCCTCCGGATCCTCCTTCGGATCCTCCTTCGGATCCTCCTCCGGATCCTCCTTCGGATCCTCCTTCGGATCCTTCTCCGGATCCTCCTCTGGATCCTCCTTCGGATCCTCCTCCGGCTCTGGAACGTATACCGGTACATGATCCTCCAACTCTATAGGGTCAGTGCAAAGGCAGGTGATGGTGGAGCTGCCTGCCCTTGTTAGGCAACCTCCTCATAAGGGTCCATCTCCTCTTCGGCATCCATAAGTGGAATGCCCCATGCTGATGGGTCAGAGTCCGAAGAAATAGAAGTATATGACACAGTGGAATGCTCTGAATCCGACATGACTAAATCTGTAACAATACAAAAGAGTATATATATATATATATATATATATATATATATATATATATATATAAGACCACCGTATGTAATATACATAATATAATATAATCACGTATATTAATCATGTAAGCATCTAGTCTAACCAACTAATGCAAACAAATAGTGTATATCCCGTGAAAAACTTTTGTATGATGCAATGTTTGAAAACAGTTATAGTCCAAGTAAAAACGTTTGACCTGGTTCTCTATAACCTTAGCTTTAGATACCAATCTGTAACACCCCCAAATAGGGTCGCAGCGGAATAATGTGTCCGAAAGCGTTACATCATAGATCAATAGCACAAGATATGAGAACGACCTCTAAATCAGTCGTTTGAAAACTGATACATTGGAATAACGGAAATTGTTTGTTACAAAAGCACAACGGCTTAACATGTTCACTTGTAAATATAAAGATTTTAAAATATAACAACATCCCTAAAATGTAATGCTTCTAAATCTTTATGCAATGATATCTTAAATAAAGACCACCAATATATATTCTTGACTTGCACCTTATTGACCTGAGAAAAACATGCTTTAAAACGTCAACATAAAGTTGGTAAATTCACAGGTTTATGTAAATATAATGCAGGACCGCAAGATTTCCATGCATATGATAATGCAACAGATGCAAACATCACAAAAAGTAATTACGTTTCCCTAAGCTCATGACACTGAAGCTTGACATGTATGAATTACATATAAATATTGCCGACATTGCCATGTGTTGTTCTAACCCGCTATCATCCTAAATTAAAATGGTTGTATACGTACGTTTTTGGGCTCAAAACAGGCACAATAAGCGTTAACTTTACAGAACGGGGGGATTGTCAATCCCAAATAGATATATTTATAACATCCGCGCTTACACCAAGGAATTGACAGTTCACGATAATGGGCTTAGAGGGTTATCGCTACTTAGGCAAACACGTAATCATGTTAAAATATACACTTGCGTCCAATTGTTTAAACTATGCATGTATTCTCATCCCGACTGATGTAAATTAATTGTTAATCGTATAAAAAATAGGACTATGAACGCACATCAAGTAAATAATAACGGCTAGCAAGATAGTGGCCGAAAAATAATGCAAGAGACTTTATCCGCAACCTAAGTAAAAATAATACATATTTACTAAGCGGGCAATATAAAATCAAGTATATGCAATGTCGTTCCTAGTATGTGCTTTAGTTCTATTTAAATAATGATGTTTGAGAAAAATGAGATTTTCACATAAATGGTCAACTTCATCGGGCCAATACGTTCTAAATATAAGCACTCAATTTATGATATCAGACCTTTTGTAGACTAGGCCAATGGTACTTTAAAGATTAGTTCAGGTCGACTCCCGGTTTAGTCTCTAAGTGTGTTAAATAATTAAGCGAAGTAGTGACGTGTAACTAATTTAAAAGAGTAAAATATCTTAAGTTTTATGGGTGATAAACCAAGAATTTTACAATCTAATTATGGATTCGTTAATCTATGCTAATGAAATCTAAAAATACATTTACAATCTCGGTCAAGTCCTCTACAACTTCCATTAAGTAAGTTTTAAGTTTTGATGTGGTTAAGCGGGTTAAAAATGAGTGCAAAGTGAGAGTGCTAGCAATATGTTTAAAACTGCATAAAAACTCTACATGTCATGGTCTGACAACATGTCAACATATGTGCCCAAACAGCCATATTCACACGTGATTTGCGAACTCGTTTCTAGACAAAAAGGGCTAATTTCTCTCCCTATTTAAAGATGGTATAACAGACTTCCAATAACAGCCCTTAGTTCATTTTAACATTAGGTAGATGTGCCGCTATAACCTGAGTAAAATGCCTCGTTGGCTATTTTTTAAACAGTGAAAAAATGGCAGTTTTTCATGTAACTTTAGGGCCTTCTAACTTCGTCGATACTTGACGAAAACTAGTGATTCCAGGGGCAAATGAAAGTATTCCATGTCCTATATACGAAATGCACAAAGTTCGATTCTATACACAACTCCTAGGGGTCGTCTAGCATACTCGAAGTTACTAGTGTGGGCTGTGTTTTTATTATTGATTAACATATGTGTTTTCTTTTGATACTTTTACTAATAAACCCAAGCTACAACTCCTGTTTTTAGAACCTTACAATCCTTGTATAACCATGGCCCAATTCATTAGTCACTTAACAAATCATATAGAATGTTACTGTTTTATTCGATGAACATCAGAAGGTATACAAAAATGGTTTTGTTTTTAAGTGTTTTCAAGCACACACCATAGACATAAAGATAGCATATCATAGATAAATAAACAAGAGTGATTGCTCACAGAAAACGTAGGGACGAAACGCGTAAAGACTGGACCCAACGAAGATGATGAATTCTCAAATCCCTTTACCCCTCACGTATACAAAAACCCAACACCCAAACAAATAGTTATCAACGACTGCTTAAACCCCTTGTGATCACGAAACGATTGTTTGCTTGATGCCTTGATGTGGACGACCAACAGGAAAAACAAAAAAAACCCAAAGAACTTAGTTAGGGTTTTCTTGGAATTTCAGGGTTTATTATGGATGAAGTTGATGGTGTGATGATTGTGTGTTTATGTGAGTCGAAAACCAAGGGTATAAGAACAAGAGAACCAAAGTAAAAGAGTAGAGTATGAATCTGATTATATTGTATCTTCTGTGTTTTCTTCTTTTGAGTTTGCAAGAGTTAGGTAAGTCTTTTATACTCAAATAGAAGTACATGTATAGTGTTTCAACTTGAGGTCACGTTTTTATATTAACCCATATAAGGCAAAGGATTTTTGAGGTTTACACATGGTCAAGGTACATTGTTTAAAAGTTGATTATTGTTGGTTTGTGTAGGAAGCAGAAACAAGAAAAGAACAGCCAAGTTTATCACGTGGGTTTTTAAGGATTTATAAAAAGGGATATTGGGCTTTGCACAATGGGTATTATAGTTATAGTAAGAGTGGATTTTGTAAAATCTTATCTTAGTTTGAACATTTATAGATTCGTGGAGTGGGAAATCATGTACACGAGATTTTATCTAGTTTTTAGGAAAATGTCTTAGTTTCTTGTGTTAGGTTTATGGTTTTATTTGAAAAAAAAGGAAGAAATACAAGACTCGTTTTTGTTTACTTATCAGAATTTAACCCTAAGTTGTGGTGAAAAAGGAAAAGAGTAGAATGTATTCATTTTTGGTTAGCTAAGTCGTAGGGAAAAAATGATAACTAGTGTCTTTAGTTTAAACTTAGTACTAATCACGTAAATAAAAAGCCTAAAAAATTGATTATGGAATAGATAAAGTAGCAAGATGACCTGAAAAATGTAAAATGTTACACTTTTGATTCTGATGTTGATGAGGCTCCTGCTGCACAGACCATGTTCATGGAAAATCAATCATCAGCTAATCCAATCTATGATGAAGCTGGTTCATCATATGATTCGGACATTCTATCTGAGGTACAAGATCATGATAACTATGTAGATAGTGTTGGTGAGTATCATGAAGTACACGAGATGCAAAACGATGTACAACCAAACTATGTTGTTGACTTAGATTGTTGGATTTAAGAGTGATAGTAATTTTTATTCCGCTTATGGCAGTTTATGTGGAAGGATATCACAGTGCAAGCTTGTACAAAGAAATGTATTCTTCTGTGCCAAAATGATGCTGTAATAATGACTAATTAATGTTTGCATGAACAGTTTGCCCATTGTGTCTCTGCAATTTTTATGAGCAGTGAACAACGTAGTTTTAATTGAATCATTAATTGTTGTAATTTGCTGAGATATTAAGAACCAAGTCGAGCTTATATGAAGAATAGGGCAAAAGTTAAATTACAACTGAACGGAGCAAAAGAATTGAAATGAAACAAATGAGAATAATTATCCAAGACCATAAATGTTCAGGAAGAATTGTTGAAAAAGGAACTTCATTCTGTTAAAATGCAAATTAATTCTACCATTAACCATAACAAGATATAAAGGAAGAATTCACACGTTGAAGAAGATTTTAAATAGAAGAAATAAGTAAAATAAGTACCTTGAAGAATTTCTTGACATGAAACAGTTAAAAGAAAAGGTTGAAGATAAATTATACAAACAAGATCAGTCTCTTCAAACAGTACATATGTTGTGTAAACCAAAACTTTTTTTATGATGAAAAGAAAAAAGAAAAAAGTAGCAATATGCTACAAAAATCCCTTCTATCTCACAAAAGCAAGGCAAGTTCAACCTGCTCACTATAATGGTCATGAATTGGTCAAGACCAAACATGCCCCTACCATTGTGCATGACTCAGAGGATACTCTTGAGATAGTTGAGATAACTAGAAGGAAAATGCTTGAGAAATCCAAAAGTACTATGTGGGTTGATAGTAAAATTAAGATTGCACCCCTCGATTATTCGAAAGAGAATTATCTTGCAACTCTTACTCCACAGAGACACTTGACCCCATAACAGATATTTCGGTCCTCAGAGATGAAGAATATTAGTAATCTTTAACAACAAGAATTAGATAGAGAAAGTGGGAAGAAAGGAAGTATTTCTAGTGAGAGAAAGTAAAAGAAAAGAAATGCATTAACTATGTGAAAAATACAACCAAGCAACCACCTCTCCAAGGCATGGAGAGGTGTATAAATACCCTAATGAGGCCGACCATGGATGGTCTTAACATAGGCTTTTCCTAACTTGGCCTATTAAGGTTTCAAATAATACTTAACGAGCTACCGACAGTTATCTATGGAGTGACCGATACTTTCCTAGGATTTTCGTATTCTTAACAATCTCCCTCTAAGGGAGGTCACTCCATGTTACAAAATCTTAAACCTAGCATACTATGCTTTAACTTTAGTCTTGGGCTCGTAGTCTTTAACTTCATTCATTAACTTGTGAATTGATGTAGTGATCATTGACTTTAGGCTTGAGCTTGTTCTATTGACTTATATGTAACTATGGGATCTTAAGCTTCTTGAGATCATCAACCAAGCATAATCTCCTTTCATCATCTTGTAAATTTTTCCTTGTGACTTGTGAACTTTTGGACCGACATGCCTCATACCTTCTTGATGTGTCCGACTTGAAAAGCTTTAATGTTCATCTTTTCCTTGAAATTAGTTAACGTAACACTTCGTCACTTTCGAGAAAGACGTTCCGTTATTAGAGTATTTAAAAACTAGCTCGGTTTTAGGGTTTAGGGTTTTGAATTAGGGTTTTGAGTGCAAAAAGATGTATGAAAGCTTATGTATGGAATAATTAGGGTTCATATATTGTAAAATGAGTATATTAGCTTGCTTAAGTGGTAGTGAAGAGATGAAAATAAAAATGGAGGTAAAACGGCTATTTTAGAGATCATGCTTAATGACTTGTACATTGAGCTTTTAGAGATTTGTAATTTGTGTTAGATATTAGAAAAAGACTCGGTCACCCCGTGTATTTTACTGTTTATTATAGCTTGTAGTTTAATAGTTAATAGTTCGTTTTTTGGTTTTAAGTCGGGTACGAATACCCGGTATATTGTAAGTACTATATATAGCCTCTTCCAACTTTAGAAGAGGCAAGCTAGTCATAATTTCATTTACAAAGAAAACACTTTCTCTCTCTAGAATATATTCTCTCTAGTGTTTCTCTCTCTAGAAACTAGCCAGATCCAAGAATCGACCCCGTGTTATGATATAGGATATACCACAATTGGTATCAGAGCTAATGGGATGATTAGATCGTGTGTATGTGTGATTTCTTGCTTGATTTAGATCAAAAAGTGTACCTTTGAAGTGTTCTAGCTCGTTTTTTTAAGATCTCCAAATTTTGTTGTTGGTAATGATAAAGTTTGGGTGTTTCTAGTTGCTATTACCTTGTGGTACTGTGTTGTGCAAAAGAAATCAAGCAAAATCGTTCCAGAAGGTGAGTTAAAAAAAACATGCAGTGTTTGGAAAAAATAAGAATTAACAAATCATAAAAACCAATAACTGCAACGATATTTAACGTATAACCCCCCACATAACTAAAATCTCCCCCCCACCCCCCCCTTCCACCCCCCCACCCGCCCACCCACCACCACCCCCATCCCCCCCCCCACCCCCCCCTACCCACCTCTCCCCCCACTACCCCCCCACCTCAAAGCCCCACCACACCCCCCCCACACCTTCCCCACCCACACCCCCCCCCACCACCCCAACACACCCACCCCGCCACAATCACCCCCCACACCGTACACCACTCCCATCCCAACACTCTCACCCCCCTCCAACCCCCCCCCCACAACCAACCCAACCCCCACTCCCGACCCACCAACCCCTACCCACCCCACCACGCCAACCCACTCCACCCACCCACCCCCCCCCACCCACCACCCCCACCCCCCAACCCACGCCCCCCCCCCCCACACCACCACCCAACCCCCCCTCCACCCACCCCCCCCCACCACCCACCCCGACCCCCAACCCCACCCACAACCACACCCTCTCACGCCCCCCCACCCACTCCCCAAACCCCCCCTCCCCACCTGCCCCCCGCCCCTCAACCCTCCCAGCCTCCCCCATCCTCACACCGCCCGTCCATCGCCACGCCTCCCACAACCACCACCCCCCCCCCAGCGCACCCCACCCGCATCGCCCCCCCGCCCCGCCACCCCCATCCCACAACACCCCCACCGCCCCGCCACCCATCCCTCACCTACCCCCCCCCCCCCCCCAACCCTCCAACTAACCCCCTCCAAACCCCCGCCCCCCCTCCCCCCCCCAAACAACCCACCTCGCCCAACACCACGACCCCACCACCCCCACCCCCCGCTATCATCCTCCCCCACCCGCACTCCACCCCCGTCTAAGCCCCACCACCCCCCCCAATCACACCCCCCCACCGCCTACCCCCCTCTACCCCCCACCACACTCCTCCCCCCCACCCCCACACCGCCCCAACCAACCAACCCCTACCCCTCAACCGTCCCATCCTCCGCCCACCCCCCCCCCCACCCCCCTAACCAACCTCTACCCCAACTTCACCCCCCCCCGCACAAGCCCTCCCCCTCTCCCCCGCCCCCCCCTCCCCCCCCACCCTACCCCCCCCCTCGCCTCCACCCAACCCCCCACCCCCACCTCCAAACCTAACCCAACCGCCCCCTCACCCCCCCCCCCCCCCCCCAACAAACCACACCCCCCCCGCTCCCCTCCCCCCCGCCCCCTCCCCCCCACCCACCCACCCACACCCCACTCTACCCCCCCACCATCCCCAACCTCCCCCGCCCCACCACCCCCAAACCCCCCCACCCCACACCTACTAAGCCACCCCCCCGCAGCCCGACCAAACTCCCCAAATCTACGCCCCCACCCCCGACCGCCATCCACACCCACCCCCCCCCACAGCATCTACTCCTGACTGATCCACCAACGCCACTCGCACCCCATAGCATCCCCAGCAATTTAGATTAACCTTCTCAATCACACCCTTACGAATTAAATAGTTACGACGAAGTTACAACAGACTTTTCAAAACATGTCCTTTCAATTTTTTTTTTTTTCTCGAAAAACGACCTTCTAAGCAAATGTCCGCTTCGACGTTACGTCTCCAAAGAAAGAAAATTAGTTCATTTATGGTACATTTATCCAAAACCACGGAAGCTCAATAATCTTCTCTGTCCTTGATTCGCAAGTCATATCAATAATTCTTAAAGTCTTTATAATGCTCAGAGAATTTTAATAGAAAATGATGTATTAAGATAATCTCACATATTTTCCTCCTGTTGAGCACCATTTTTTTCTTTTCCAAGATATTCTCAAAAAAACTCAAATTTCAAATTCCTTTCAAAATTGTGTGTACACGGAACAGAACTTGCTTCCCACGTCCCAAGCTTTTCCACACTCTATTTCCTATAAATGAGGGGGATGTAAATAATATGATTCATTTCTTGTCTGATACTGCAATGGCACTCCTGGTTCTCGATCTCCCCAGACTGTTGTTTAGTGTCATCATTGTTGATTGTACCGGGAGCATTAAACTTGTGGTTTTTATATTCGACGTGAATGTTGGGTTGTCAAAAATGATTGTAAACAGTGATGGTTGGGGAGGGCATATTGCAATTTGTTGTGATGGGGAGAATAGTGGATAAAATGTGATCATTAAAATACTCAAGGATTAAAGTAAATGAATGTAATACTGAATCTTTCGAAGTCGTATAGAGTGGCGGTTCCCATAACCGGTCGCATGTGTGATGCAAACTCCTTTCCTATAATATGATGCATATGTGTAGGGGGACTTTTGAGTGATACAGAAAACTCTCAATGTGTGAAATAAAATGACATCTGCAGATAGCACGTTGACTGATTTTTCAATCAAAAATTGGTTTTATGGCTACAATGGATATAACCAACGAATGACCGTCCAACTAGTTGTCTCATATGGGGTTATTACAGTGCGTTAGACACGTTGATTGATTTTTATCAAATGGTTTTATAGATCTTCATGGAAATACCTTAAAGACCGACCAACTGTTGTTTCTAAAGGAGTTATAAGGCGGTTAAGGTTAGGTATATTCGTTCCATGATCCAGCCAGAACCGGAGGGATCTACCCAGGAACACTTCATTAGATAGAGTAGAAGTCTTATGTATGATTGAAAAAAAGGAGTAAAGTGAGAATAAGGGAATAGTGCCAGCTGAGATGGAGCTAGTGCTGGAACAAACCCAACAAGGTACTAGTCATGAAGTCTCGATAAGCACTGAAGGGGTTGAAGAATGAAAAAGAATTGTAAGGATAAAGGGTGTATAGAAAGAAGCCCTCCATACAACCTTAGGCAGAAACCGGGTTAATGCATAATCTATCGGTAATCACAAAGATGATTCTGGTATTGAAGATAAGTCATCATGGACCCAGTGATGCAATGCACAACCCTCCCTAGCCAATCAGAATCTCTCAAAAGATTTATGTTTCATTTCTCACAGAGATCAACACGTTTCTATAGGCTTTCTCATTCCGAAATTGTTGATATTGAAAAGGTGGCAGTCCGCTCCAGCCTCCGTTTACCAAATAACAAATGTGCACTTATAAAGTCTAGAGCCAACGAGATCTATCAAAAATCTCACTAGGATACAAATTCCAATATACAAAATGTCGTACATCATTATACAACATTTGGTATCAAAAAGTCCTATGCATTATCCTTGTGATAATTGCCAGAACATCAGAGTGATACTCTTTAGTATTCACAGTGAAGATGGAAATCCTTCTTGAGCCAACATCAAACAAGCTCTTGGTAGGTGACTTGCGAGATTCTATATGAATCAAACTTGTGTCAACTGGAAAGAAACGATGGTGCGATTCTATATGAATCAAACTTGTTCCAGTAAAATGAATTGACGACTCAATCAGAAAGATAGTAACTATCTGATTCACTCTTACCGTGTTGTCTGCTTTGAGACGCTCCGGTAACGAGAACGGCTAGTGCAGCTGCGAAACCCTGTCAAGGAGATTCTTTTGAATTCTACCTGATCACAGGCAGTATTTATACTGATTAACGGGGAACCGTGGTTATTGCAACCATATTCGACGAAGTGACAAAGACACTTTCGTCCATATATGTTTATCTCTAACCTATACTTGCAGGTTTTCCTGACGGTAGCAGCTTCTAGTCCATGACGAGTCAAGATTCAAGACCTCATGCTCAATCCACAAAGATTAATACATGATGAAAGCTCAAACTATCAAAGTCTTCCGCAATCTCTGATGAACAAGCACTTCCTCATAAGAACATTTTGTGGTACAAGTAATCATGTTAAAAGAAAATGTTGAGGGAGATTGTTAGCAAGCTTTCAAGATCTTGAGCATGAGGGTGGAGACACAAGATCGCAAGGCGGCATAAAGATTCAAGGATAAAGATTCAGAGATCTCAGTAGTCAAGACAAATCAAAGCCAAAGACCACGATATCAGTATTTTGTCAAAGAATATCAAGTTAAAGATTAAGATCCAAGATCACAAGCATGCAAATGGAACTTCAAAAGGAATTCCCGAGAATACAAGGCTCTAAGACTCAAGACGTCACAAGACAGGATCATATGGATTGACACCCCTTAGTGGGGTTTGGTTAGCCGTGTTTATTGAAGTGATGGTCATTTAATATTCTTGAGCCTTGTAAGCTAATTGGGCCTAGGTGTTGGGCTTAAGTCTATTTGTATCAAGTCCGGCCCAATACAAAGCCTACAAGGCTTGTCCACTCTTGTAACTATTTAAAGCTTTCTCTAAGTGTGGAGAGGGTGTTGCTTCTTATTTTTCACTTTAAGCAAGTAACCATTTTCTCTCATTTTACTTTCTCTCTCTAGTCCTTTCTCTCTCTAAAAATCTTTTCTTATTTTTGTGTCATGGTGATGAAATGATATCTTCTAACGATGATATGGAAGTCGACATTGAGGAAGATAAGAATGAGCCAGAGTTGACATATCCTTATGAGGAGGTGAATTATCTTAACCCTCCTCCGCCTGCTTCTGAGTTTGAACCTAACGATGAGATTGAGGTTAAGAATCCGATTGAGCATAGGGATGAGACTGTTCCTGTTAGTGTCTGTGAGGTAGGTGAATCGTTGACTGCCGCTATTCCTCAAGAGGATGGTGATAGTTTACTACCTAGCTTCATGAGACGGGATATTGAATCTCTTTTTGGTCGAATGGTTAATTTTTCAAGACGATTGTGTAGACGCGAGACAGCGCATGCATTGATCGAGAAGAAAGGAAAAGCAAAGGATAAGTTCTATGGTAAGTTGATCTTGGATTTGGGTAATGAAGTGCGTTCTAGTGTGGAGCAAGGAACGGCTGCAATGGAAAAGCTGGTTGAGAAGCTTGGTAATACTAAAGATAAGGTTGAGTGTAAAAAATTGAAGAGGGAACTTGAAGAAGCAAGGTTTAGCAACACATTCCTTCGTATGCAGAATGAACAAGTCGAGAGAGATCTCTATTGGACTAGAGTTCGAGCTCATGAGTTCTATCAAGAGATGAATCGTAGGGGATTTGTGTTCGAAGAAAGACCGAATGAAGCTATTAATGTTCTTGTCAAGGATGAGGAGCATACTCCGAATGAATCATGAGGGGATCCATTCGTAGTAGTTTAGATTCAATTGTAGTTTCTTTTGTTGTATAATCACTAAATTGAGTCCTCGGTTTATAGATTTAGTGCTATTGGTTGTAACAATTTGTATCATTTCATGAAATAATGCAACTATGTATTAATTCTCGTATGATGAAAAATGAATGACTATCTTTTGATTACTACTTGATGTTGTGTGTCTGTTGTCGTGATTGATTTGTCATTGTACCATGTTACGAGAATACCATGCTATGAATGCTTACCAGATTGTTTTTTGTATGACGTGACAGAATCATGCCTCCAAAGTTTGCACCTATGACTCAAGCTGCTATTCGTCGAATGATCAAGGAAAGTGTTGATGCTGCTATTGCTGCTGAGCAGGCAAGGCAAGCGAATGTTAGGAATGATGCTAGCGGATCTGGGCCAGTTAGAGGTCGAGACACTGCACCTGCTGTTCGTGAGTGCACTTTTGCTGGGTTTATGAAGTGCAATCCTACTGTCTTTCGTGGGGTCGAAGGAGCTGTCGAATTGCGAAGATGGTTTGAGAAAACTAAGAGTGTTTTCGAGATTAGTGAATGTGCAGAAGGTAAGAAGGTAAAGTTTACTACTGCTACATTGGAAGGACCAGCTTTGATTTGGTGGAAAACTAAGGTTGCAACTATAGGTTTGGAGACTGTGAACCAAATGCCTTGGACTGAGATGAAGCAACAGATGACTGCGGAGTTTTATCCGATAGAAGAAGTTCAAAGAATGGAGCATGAATTGTGGAACTTGAAGGTTAAGGAGTATGATGTTGTTGCTTATACCTAGAGGTTTAATGAACTGGCTTTGATGTGTCCAAGAATGGTAGAGCCTGAAAGAGTGAAGGTTAATGCTTACATCCGGGGATTGACAGATAATATCAAGGGTGAAGTGACATCTTCTAAGCCCGCTGATCTAAACGAAGCTGTACGTATGGCTCATAAGTTGATGGAGCAGAAATCGCAAGCTAGAGATGCGAGAATTTTATAAGGAAAGAAGCGAAAGTGGGATAACCTTCAAGGTGGAAATAGTAGTAGAAAGGGCAATCAAAGGGATAACTCTCGTCATGCTTTGCAGAGTAGCCAAAAGCAAGGAAATGCGCGAGCCATGGTTACCGCTCCTACTGATGGAAAGATTCCTTTGTGTGAACGATGTTTTACTCGCCATGTTGGTCAGTATACAATTAAGTGCCACAAGTATGGAAAGGTTGGGCATAAGGTAA
>BQNB010106248.1:0-23429 GCA_026074375.1 Tanacetum coccineum | reverse complement strand
GGGAAGTGGGGTTTTTGTTAGTTGAATGAAATTTAGGGAGGGAATTATCGCGCCCTTTTGGAATTGGGATTTCATTTTATTTTCAGAATCGCCTAGGTCATACTCAAAAACAACATTTGATAAAAAAACAACATTTGATAAAAATAAATAAATAAATAATGTGCACAAAGTTTATGGTGACTATATATGGCATTTGGTCACAGTGTTCAAGTATGTGACATATATTTGTCACTATTTATATGTATATCGTGACTAATGCTTCAACCTTACTTTTTATTTGTCACGCGTTCCAAATTCATATGTGGCTAAATAATTAGCAAAAGATAGCAGTCACCCTTAAATCATGTGTGACAAAACTTGACTGTATGATTTAGACACATAAAAAATTACTTCATGTGACCATATACGCCATTTGGTCATAGTGTTCAAGTGTGTGACATATATTTGTCACTATTTATATGCATATCGTGACTAATGCTTCCAGCTTACTTGCATTTGTCATGCGTTCCAAATTCGTATGTGGCTAAATAATATTACCCAGTTACCTTTAGCTATATAATGTTCGAATGTGTGGCAATACAGTTCTAATGGCCACACGCATCAAAATTTCATGTGTGGCTAATTAGTAAATGTTGTCTATTTTGGTACCTTTAGCCACATAAATATGTAAATGTGTGGCCGTTCCATTTTACCCATGTGTGACCAAATCCTAGATTTGTACTAGTGAGATCATGACTATTAAACATAGATAACGGTGGAATCATGAGGCGTGACGGAGAATGAATCGTCATAACACATTCTATCTTGAGCTAAACGAACATTCGCTTCACCTGAAAATGATACTCAAAAAAGTCAACATTACGTTGGTGAGCTTGTAGGTTTAGAAGTAAACCCAGTTGATGTGCATAAATTTTAAGTAGTGGACAATTGTGCAATATGAAAGCAGAATGCATATATAGTATTTAAATTATCAACACATCAACATACCCTACCAGGGTATCCCGACCAAATTCAACAAAACAATAGAATCCGCCTGCGCTAATAGTCCTCCGGACCTATCGCCTACCAGCTGGAGCTACACAGTCGGCTAAATAGCGTGGAGAAGAAATTCACATTTAGAACTTCGCATAAATAGATTTCATAGTATTCGCATAGCACTCACATAGCGTTCACATAAGCAAACATAGGCACATAGCATTGTCCAAAAGAAATAAAAAGGTTTTTGCACAATATTGAAAGTAGTTGAAAAGGTTTTGAGTATCATTTTTCCTCAACGGAAAAGAGTTTTTAAAAAAATAGGGCTACGAGAACTCACCTTTAAGCAAAGTGATAAGTAGCCGAGGATAAGATCAAACAATTGAATGCAATGACCTCCAGACTCGACCTAATCCAGTTAATTGTTCGGTTTAGAAATGTGTTTTTAAATGTATGATTAGGGTTTATGCATAGAATTCATAATGTACGTTGTACGGTTACGTTTAATGTTATTGGTTGCGTGATGATTGGTGACTTAGACCCGATGAATATACATAAAAGTATGTAATGTTAGATAATATACACTTATAGTATTTAGGAAATTAGAAGAGAAAAATATCTAGACTTATATAATAATTGTAAAAAAATATGTCCCGGTAACCAATCTGTAGTCCCTTTATTATTAAGCTTAATTGCATAAGTTGTGAAAAGTGACACGTTTTAGTTATGCTAAATCATTAATACGTAGTAGAAGTTTTATAATTTATAAAATTATAAAATATATGTTCGTCTTTTAGTCGGTTTATTAAAATAATAATATTTTAATTATTTTGTCCTTTTGTCGGGTTTTTAAGAAATCATGTTTATAGTAAAATATTCTAAGTATAATATTTTTATGAAATTTCGGCATGACCCGTTCGTTCATTAAACGTTTCCAAGGTTTTTAAACCTCATTTTTCAAACATTTTCCCTTAAGTAAATCAATTCCGACAAAATGACCAAATATCCACATTTCGCGTTATTTATCAAGGCGTATTTCCTTCAAATGACTATCCAAATATCTATATATGTATAAATCGTTACCAAAAATCCGCTTTTAGTCTTTGAAATAACTAGTTTTAGCTTATTGGGCTTTGAGGCCCATTAGTAGTCCAAAATATTGTTTATTATTTTAAAAATCTATTTTAGGCCCATTATCAAGCCCATAAAGAAAATAAGTCCAA
This sequence comes from Tanacetum coccineum, assembly GCA_026074375.1. Classification (NCBI taxonomy): domain Eukaryota; kingdom Viridiplantae; phylum Streptophyta; class Magnoliopsida; order Asterales; family Asteraceae; genus Tanacetum; species Tanacetum coccineum. Next base: position 21,231 of record BQNB010106248.1, on the reverse strand, counting down.
CGAAAAATCCACAAAAAGAAGCCAAGTCTTCACGGACCAAGACTAAGCATGGTTGGGCTTTAGCTTATTGGGTCTTGTCCTTTAAGCCCATTAATTAAGCCATCCTTATTGGGCCGTGGGTTATATAATCCCAAAACAAGTTATACTAGTTTTGAAATTACATAAATAAGCTATAAGTACTTTAGTTACCAAAATAATTTACAACAACAAGCTACAAAAATATGACGAAAGAGGTAAATGAACAAAAATGCCCCCTTAGTATCCTCTTTTCTTGTCGTGAGCTATAAGCTCCAAAAACCAAACATAGAGCTTATTTAATAAATTAATAGCTAAAACCAACAAACCTCTCAAATATATGATTTTACCTGCTTTCCTATAAATATAAAAATACAAAAAATAATCTTCTCTTGGCCCTTAGAATTCTGTTAGACCGTGATCAAGCCTTCCCAACCTATTCCCGTAGAGAACGATAACAACCCCCGAGTCTTGCCTATATTGCACTACAACGGTTAGGTACTCTGCCTAGGGAGTTGTAAAACTTCTTGTAGAAGTCTCTTACGACAACCGCATCAAGTTTTTGGCGTCGCTGCATGGGGAATAGTTAGGTTTTGATCATAGTTTAACTTAGTTCTACTCGCTTGGATCCTTTCAAGTGAGACTTTAATTTCTGCAAATTAGCTTTTTTGTAGTCTATCTTTTTCTTTATGCCCTTTATTCGTAACATTTCTAATTTGTAAATTACAATGAATAGGTATGGTTATTCTAGCGTAGGTAGGTTTGATGTATTCTTCCGTAATCAACTCTTGGTGTTCCAAAAACATAAAGATGGATCTCTCTTCGATTCGTAGACTCGTTTCAAAGACATAATCTGAAAAGTCCCGAATCATGGCCTTAGTATATGGACCCTAATTGAAATCTTTCTTAAACATCTTGACTCGTTATCCCGCCATATCTTTAATTTAAGGGTAGAAGGGGATCTTAGGAAGTTTAGTGATATAGGAGCATGGTATGCCATAGAGGATTGTGCCCAATATGATAAAAAAAATATAGCAACCCAACAAGCGCTATTTCTGATGAAACAATAGCAAATACAAATGCTCAAATAGTTAGGGATGATATGGTCAAGGTACAGGTACCTAGGTGCATGGCATGGTTAGATTATGATGAGCATGTAGATATCCTAAGTACACTGGATAATGAGGTAGGAGTTGCAAGCCCTGAGAGTACCACACAAACCCTACCGTCATTTGAGAAATACACACCGCCCATGACTTGCCCAGAAGAAGTAGAAAGGACTTTAGGAACCCCGATAGAGGTAGAACCTTTGAACAAAACAAAAATAGAGGAAGTAGGCTTGAATTGTAATCACAACACTCCTTTTAGTTCTAGGGAAGTTCCTTGTTTTAATAGACCGGAGCCTCAACCTTTACTCAATAGTCTATCCTTATATGTAATTCTAGGAGACGCGATAGGCCCCAAAACACCCATCAAACCATATAGTCCGGATAGTTCTAGGATGAAGGTAGTAGACTATTTAACAACTCAAACAACGCCTTCACCTCACGTGGCAAATTCCCATCCTAAGGGTGTGTATAGTTATTATAACCCAGGAATAGATGACCCTAAGAGACATTATGGATTTAAACCAGGTTTATTAGGAAAAGGTGTATCCATAGGTGTTGATATTTCAAATTGAGAGATGTTTGATGATGATTGGGGATTAGAATCTAAGGAAGTTTCTCCTTTAGGAGAAGAACTTAGTTTATTTGATAGGCCAATTAGAGTAGAGAGAGGTAGAATTCTAGAAGCACACCGTTTAGAGTCTATTCTTCAACAACAAATTTCTCAACATATGGCTCCTTCTCATCATGATGGTATGTACCACTACTATCACCTGCACTTGAACTCAAGTATAGGGGAACCCTCCCCTTTATCTGTTAAATAAGGGTAGAGTCAGGCTCGTTACTCGAATAAAAATAAGCGCTTTTTAGGAGGCAACCCAATATTTACTTTTCCCGCATATTAGGAGTGTCTTGTGTTTTAATTCTTTATCGTTTATTTATTATGTTTGAATTAGTTTGTAATCATGCTTTGTTTGTTTGTAACTTCGTCTTATTTGCAATCAAATGTATTTTGCAACAAAATAAGTGTAGGGGAAATATCTGGTTTTTAGAACCAAATTTAAACATTTGAAATAAATTGTTTAGATTAATTCGTGTCAGTTTCGAGTCATATGATTGAATTGTTAATTCCTAAGTTTTTATTCAGCATTTTGTATAGGAAAATAACATATAAGAATGAGTGCAGAAATTTTTTCATCAAAAATGAAATTTAAGTTTTCACAGAGCATGGAGACGGCGTCACGATTTACACATGACGCCGTCACCACGACACATGTGACGGCGTCAGGATATTCCTGACGGCGTCAAACGCCCAGATACAAGAAAACTAAAAAATTTCAAATACTTTTGAAAATAAATCTTGTACAACACTTAAGAAAGTTATATATCTTTTATAAACCTGCAAAACCATGAGTTTAACAATTCTTTCATCCTATATTTACTACTTTATAGAGTAAACCCTAATTTCACATTGTATATTATTATATCACACATTTTATGCTTGGTGTAGTTGTCTTTATCTTTGATTACAGGTTATATTTGATGAGAAAAAGCTTGGAAGTTCTTAGGAAGTTTCATTGGATGATTCTTGGAGGAAGATTTAACCAGTTATCGCATGTTTCTTCTCCATTATTGAGCAAACCAGGGTAGTACTAGTTTCTTTTACTTGTTTTATTTTCCCTTTAATTCGTTCTTACGGGTACTTCTATAGAACATTAGGGACAATGTTCAACTTAAGTGTAGGGGGAAATAAGCCTTAGAAACTATTCTTTCATTTGCTATTTGCTTTGTTCTTAAAATGATGGGTAATATATCAAAACATAGCATAAAAAGGTAATTTTGACCCAAATTTAAATTTTTTATGACACATACCGATGAAAACCGAGTATTAATAGCGTCTCATGGATAGGAATGTGTATGACTAGCACAAAAACCCTCAGAATTCCACTACAAAAATGTGAGGTTCGCCTTTAGATCTATAGGAATTCGGGTATCTATTATTGATACCCAAGAAAGTTTATACCTTTAGCTTTCTCGAGTTAAGGAGTGAGCAGTCATATGTGTCTATTCTGTCATTACGGATGTGTACGTGTGGTATTTGTCGCCTTTTCTAGAGCATTGAGATCGGTATTAAATTATATGAGTGTACCGGTAGTATATTAAATTCTAGAACTTGTTATTGTGATGCATCCCGAGACCGCATAGTGACTATTAGTGTAACACCCCCATTTGTACAATATAGCAGCGGAAGCTAATCTGGGGTATTACTTTATGGATACAACAATCATAATCATAGAAAACGACTTAAAATAGACGTTTTTGGAAAATTTAGTTATCATTCATTATAATCAGAGTTTTTACAAAATGCAGGTCCCATAATCTAAAACATAAAGTATGAATGATAACAGTTCAGCCATCTTCAAGTCCATGCCACTCTTTGCGTAAGTATGCTTAATTACCTAAATAAACATCTAAAAAGTCAACACAAATGGTTGAGTGAATTTCATAGGTTTGATAATAGTTTGAATACAAGTCATAGTGTTTATAATTGACAAACACAATTATTATAAAATTGGTATTGTTATGATCTTTGGGTCCACGTTATTATATACCTAATTAGAATAATTGCAACGAATACAATTATCATAGTAACAGTGTATTATTGCGTTATCGTCTTGTTTGGTCTGTTTGGTCTGATTTGGTCTGATTTGGTCTTGGTCCTTGTCTAAGCACATCGCACTAACACATTATCATCAAAAGTCAATTTAATGACTTGAAGAGCTCATAATATCAACATATTAACATCCCAAAGTCAATTTAATGACTTGAAGTTGTTAAATTGTTAAATTGACTTGAAGTCAATTTAACAACTTGTAGGATGGATAACTTAGACAACAATTGTAATGATATGTCAGGATAGCATGTAATTTGGAAAACACTTGTATTTGTAATTTATAGCATGTATCCCCCTCATGGGTTTATAAAAAGATTAAAATGCGAGGCTATGAACTCACTAAGTCCTTGAAAAGTAATCACATTGTTATAAGATAAACGAGTATGTAAAAGAGTTTGTAACAAGCATGTATCCCCCTCGCGGGTTTATAAAACATGTAAAATGAGTAAAGGCGAGGTTATGAACTTCACTAAGTCCTTGAAAAGTAATCACATTGTTATAAGATAAACGAGTATGTAAAAGAGTTTGTAACAAGCATGTATCCCCCTCGCGGGTTTATAAAACATGTAAAATGAGTAAAGGCGAGGTTTAAAGAACTTCACTAAGTCCTTGAAAAGTAATCACATTGTTATAAGATAAACGAGTATGTAAAAGAGTTTGTAACAAGCATGTATCCCCCTCGCGGGTTTATAAAACATGTAAAATGAGTAAAGGCGAGGTTATGAACTTCACATGATATGTAGATGTAATAAATATTCCAAAATGAAAGCTGACGACCTTATCACAATCTTAACCGAGGAAGGTTGATATAGCAAAATGATAATAAACAGCCACGTCAAGCAACCTGAGTAAATATGTCAAGTCTTAGGAAGATTGTACTTTAGAACTTTGGTTCTAAGAGTTATGAATTTGATTGAATAGTTTGGAATTATTGTATCACCTTGCGGGCCATCGTAATTTAAAAGTCATTCAGTAAACATTTGAGGAGCTAGGGCACTTTAAATCATAAACCCAACACCTCAGTCATAACGTAATACCAAGATGAAACCCCTTAATATGAAGCTTCCTAGTATTGTGATACGATATAATCGGTTTAAAGCGTTTTGATCAATATCTGGAGATGTTAAGCACGTCAAGTGTTAATTAAAGTTATCTCAGGTAATGTTTTGAATACATTTTTATACTTTTTTCAAAATCTTACATTTTAGACCCTTGGGTTTGAAAAGTGGCAAAATATACCCTTGGAGTTTGCACTTTTACGACTTTGGTCATTTGACTTTAAAAGATATACCAAGTAAACCTTGTACTTTGGAAAGTGACATAATAGACCCATGTAGTTATAACTTTGATAAAATGACATTTTTAGTCCTTTTAGTTATAAGTTTCTAAAAGTTACGATATATACCCCTTGCATGGATAATATTTACAAAACATGTCCAAATTGCCATGCAAGCTTATTTTAACATTTCAATAGACATTTATAAGTTATAATAAACTAAAATATGAAGATAAAATTCATCAACGCAAGTTTAAAATAACGATTCGTTAAGCTAGGAAGCAAAACGGGTCAAATTAGGGTTTTAAAACGAAAACGCGCGGGTTTTAAGCTCAAATTCTTTCATGTGAGTTATGAAACTTTAACAAGAGTATATTTATGATCATATGAACATTATAAGAGTGTAGGAGCAGAATTAGAACATCCAGAACCTGAATTTGAGCTTCAAGGAGTAAAAATGGTGGAAATGGGTCGTTTCGGGTAGTATTTCCACTCGTACGCCTTGTATCTTGTTCCCGGGGCTTCAAATCTTCAAAGCTTTGCTTGAATGATGTTCTTAGATGATTCTAGGATCATATGGAGCAGATAATGTTTTCTCAATTGGGTTATAGAAAGAAGAAGTAGGGGATATGTAGAAATGAGCATAGTTCGCCCTATTTATACTTGAATTGAATCTTGGTGACCAAGTTTGGATAGATAGGTGTCATACTTCTGATGTAGCTGAGTTAGGGAGTCTAGGAGATGACAAGGAAGAGCTAGGATAGTAGATAGGATGTGTTGGAAGGCTTATAAGGGGTGTTTGTGTCCACGGCTTGAAAAGAGAGACAAAGAGGTGATGTGGTTGCTTTCTTAGCCAAGAAATGGTGTAAATATTTAGGAGAGGTGCTTGTAAGCTGATATAGAACATGTAGGTGAGTCACCATGGTGCTTAGTTGCAAAGATAAACTTCAAAAATGGGTCAAAATGCAAGGAATGAAGGTTGCGGGTACACTAGGGCTCGAAATGGGTTTTTGAGCTTGTAATTCATGTGTACTTGATCCAAGATGATATATTACTGATCTTAAGGTTTTTATTAAGGATTATAATCAAGGTTTGATAAGTGGTCTGGGTTAAAATGGGTCAAAAATGAATGAATAAGTCGTGGGTTCAATTTAGGGCACATTAGGGTTTCATTAGGGTTTTCAAGGCTTATAACTTTTGTACATTGCTAGGAAAATGATACATGATGAATTGTAAACTCATTTTATGAGTTTACAATGGCACTTGGTTGATTGTTCGGGATTAAAATGGTTAGAAATGAGTAAACGAGTCGAATGATCCATTTAGGTACGTTTAGGGTTTCTCAGATTCAATTTTCATATAAATGATATAAGATGATGAAATAATGATGAAATAGGATTGACATAGTTGTAAAATACGTTATTACAACTTATTTGAGTGTTGGTTGAGGTTTAAAATGGATAAAAACGAAGAAATGGGTCATAGAGTAGTATTTAACTAGGGTTAGGGTTTTTGACTTGGATTTCTTGTAATTTAATGGAATGAGGATGAATATGGATTGAGAATGAAGTGTATGACTTGCTTGTAACTTGTACTTTATGGGTTGTACAAGTTTCTTATGAAAATGGAGGTAAAATGGCTATTTTGGATATCGTGCATTAATGACTTGTACATTATGCTTTGAAAGCTTGTACTTGACTTGTAGGGAGTTTATATTTCAAATGAGATGTTATATTATTTGTACATATGCTTTAGTAGCTTGTACATTCACTTTAGATATTAACCCTTCATGAATTTAGGGTTTTGAGGTATACGATAACGGTTTAAAGCCTGTTTTGATATAACGTTGCGAATGGTACATTATAGGAATAATGCACTTTGTAAAAAGGATATGATGGTATTGACTTGACATATTATGATGTTTGCTTGACATATATGAAGATAGGATTGCCATAGGTAGGTTGCGTGAGCTTGTCTACTTTAGTTATGAAAGTTACCTTGCATAATGAGATATTGACAATGCAAGTAATGTAATAAAGCGAAAAATTTCCCCGTATAATTGTGATAATAGTAAAATAGGTTTTGCATTTGATGAAAATTCTTGGGTTGTTATAATTAGGATTTTCTTGATAAGCGGCATTAGGATTAACCCATGTTTTAAACCTGTAATTATTATTATGGTCAGACCGATCATGTAACTATCCCACACCCTTGCCATGCACTCACCTTTAGTGCAGGGTACCCCTAGTACAACCCTCCGAGCCTATCCTTTTTCACAGTTCTCGTAATTTTCTGGTTTAGCCGGACTATTAATGAAGAGCATTGTTAACCCTTAAACCAATCGTTACACCCAAATCGCCTTAGCCTACCTTGTATGCACTCGCTTTTAGTACATTATTGTGTTTAACCCAAGTTAATTATTTGAGTACACGGTTGCTAAGTCCTTATCATTGTAAATACTATTTTGGGACGATTGGGATTCATGTAGTATTTATTTCGCGGAAGAGTGGGGAAGAAAAGTTAAGTCAATACCCCTATATATTTGTTAGATGATCTCCATGATATTTTGATCCACCTAAAATCGGGTCATTAGTTAGATTGTAAATAATCGAGTATGTAAAAAGCTCAAGTGTAGGGGTACGTGTTATAAACCTCATGTTGTGATGTATTATGTTATTAAAAAAATAGAAAAGAAAAGAAAAGAGATTGATGTAGAGTTGTGAGAGTTTGTATATCTTCGTCTGAGTCTTGGCTTAGCAACAAAATCAACGTGTATTCGTATAAATGATTAGCTAACCCTTCCACTCTAAATTCACCCAAGTCACCACCCAAATATATCCCATCCGTTTCTGTTTCCATTATATGTTATTTTACACCTACACCCCACAACCCTTTAAAAAGACCTCTTAGATAGTAATGAATAATGCTTGCGCCTAACGGTGGAGGTTTGATCCTTAACCAAGCCTATGGTAATTTATATGCTATGACAGGTAATGAGTGTTGATTTTCCATTTCCCCCTTATGTTATAATTTATTATACACCAGAGAGAAAGAGAGAATCCCAAACACTTATGTGAGGTGCTAGTGTATACTTTCCATGCTTTTAATTATGAGGTCTAGAAGGTTGTGTTGTAAAATACTTTTAAAGAGTAGGTTAAATGACCCTTATATTGCTATTGTCTAGGTAGAAAAGCCCATTTGCTTGAGGACAAGCAAATTCCAAGTGTAGGGGTATATGATGAGGTGTCATTTTATACACTTTTTCAGGGTCGTTTAACCCCCTAAATCATGCATTTATGCCTAAAATAGGTACTTAATCGTTCCTTTTTAGGTATTTAGCATTTGGAAGGCATTTGTAGGAAATACATGTGACTTGGGCTCATTTGGAGAAGAAACATACAAGACTACGGACCTACACCAACATCTCTCAAGATTATGTTCTCAGCGGCAAGAGACGGCGTCACAAAATACACATGACGCCGTCACAACTCATCTCTTGACGGTGTCACAAGATTTCACGACGGCGTCAGCTCGCACGACCCAACCCAAGATCTAGAATATTCTCTTTCACGAAGGTGTCACGATTAAAATGTGACCCCGTTGCAGCGATTTATCTATATATACAAATCCATTTTTAGGGTTTTAGGTGTGTAACTTTAGAGTAAAAAAGGGAGACAAACCCCAGTTCGTTTGGCAGCTTATTAGGACGATTTTAGGGCTTCAAAACCCTATTGTAACTCCTTCAATTCATGTTTAATCAAGTAAGATTATCTTAATCATTCAATATGTCTTGTTGTTTGATTCATTATTGTTCTTGCTTTATCTTTAACATGCTTGGCTAAACTCTCTATTGTGTTTATTTATGATTGTATGAAACCTAGAATATAGATTTTAGTGATGTTGCTTCTTGTGATGGATGTGCATGTTAGGCTTTAGAAAACCAGCTTTTGTCTGTATCGTTGTTAATATGTCTAGGGAAACATGATTGTGTAGAAAGGATACCATCGGGTAATAGTCTTCATACTACCTTGCCCCCTAATATGGTTGATCCACTCTTAATATATTTCACATGCATTTAATATACTCTTAGAGGCCTTGTAATAGTCTTCATACTACCTTTTGTAATAGTCTTCATACTACCTTACTTGCGCGTTGCCTTAACGGAATATTAAATAGACAGCGGGTTTGTGTAATTCGTTCATAACTTAGGAAATAATTACATAGATCATCACAAGTGTGACAAAGCAACAACACTAGGAGAAGCAATTTAGGGAGTAATACCTGATTAAATGAATACAATCTTTTATTATATTGTTATCACACAATTAGTAGTAAGTATAATTTATATATCGTTATACGCAACAACCACACCATATCCTACAACACCATAGATAAACCTGCATATAAATTAAAATAAAAAACATAACAAAAATGAAACTACATCGTCAACCCCAAGAAATACTGATAGACCGTGTTGATCGAGCCTTCCCAACCTATTCCCCTAGGGAACGATAACAACCCCTGAGTCTTGCCTATACTACTAGTATAACGGTTAGGTACTCTGCCTAGAGAGTTGTAAAAATTCTTGTAGAAGTCCCTTACGACAACCGCATTAATAGGCAAGACTTAGGGGTTGTTATCGTTTTCTAGGGGAATAGGTTGGGAAGTCTCGATCAAGATCTAATAAAGGTCTACGAGGTTGAGAGAATATTCTTTTTGTATTTTTATTTTATAGAAAGCATGTAAAATCATTGGTTTGAGAGGTTGGTTTGTTTAAACTAATAAAACTAAATATAATCTAATCTACTAGTGATAACTTTATGATAAAAAGATGTATTTACTTAATCATGTACTACTCCTTAGATTGCTTCTCCTAATCCTGGTGCTTTGTCGCACTTGTGATGATCTGTGTAAGTATTTCCTAAGTGATGAACAAATTACATGAACCCGTCGTCTATTTAATATTCCGTTAAGGAAACGCACAAGTAAGGTAGTTATAAGTGTAGAATACACATATCCGTTTGTACCTAAAATAACCCAATTAAACCCAAAACAGACCAAAAATAGCAAAAATATGCTTGTATTTGTGTTTTGTGTGTGCAGGTACGTATATATCTAAAATCACAAGAAAACAGTCAAAAAACGGGCAAGCACAGACACGAGAATCAGAAGAGTACAAAGCCGAAGCCAGAAAAGTCAAGCCTCAGTCAAAATCAGCCAAGAAAGTCAAAGATGGTCAAACTAAGTCAAACATAAAAGACAAATCCTCAAAATGTTTCACTTTGGTCCCTCAACTCTCACAAAAGTCCAAAAATGTCCCCTCCCCTCTTATTGGGCCCTAAAAAGCTTAATGGGCCTTCTAAACTCTAATTGGGCCTCACCCGGATCTAGTAAGCCCATAACTAGCCCACTTCCTCTTTAATATAAACCACAAGGGCTAAACTTGCAATTTTCGAAAGTTATTTATAACTAGAAAAAGGAAAAGAGAACACACGGCCAAATTTGCAAATTCCTCAAAGTTATAATAGTTTTTAACTGTCGAAAAAAGGGCGCGAAACCCTTTTACTATTCACCCGTCGTCCCAAAGTTACCATTTACTCAAATCAAAGGGGTTTCTCAAATTAAGGGCCAAGAACGTCAATTAAAGAGCTCATAAGTGCAAATGAAGGGTCAAATCAGTCAAATCAAGGGGTTACTTATCCTCACTCAAGCTCACCTCACACGTCAGCAATGGTGAAAGCACAAGATTAGTGGGTATTTGTACCATTTCCTCTCAGAAAAGAAGCACAAGTGAGCCTCACATGAAATGCCAGCTTGGCAATCCGTGTGAGGTCACTTAGTGATCCAATGGCCAAAAACAAAGATAAAAAATGAAAGAAAGATCAAGGGTGGATGATTGATGAAGGCAAGGCCTAGAAGCTTCATGGATCAGCTATAAATAGCACTCTCACTTCACACACACGGCATCTTTTTCTTATCTAGTTTTTAGTAGCTTTTTAGTGTAGCTTAAAAAAATTCCTTTAGCTTATGTAATTTCTCTTTTTAAGTAATGTAATCAATTTTATATTAATGAAACTCAGTCTTATTTTGTCATAAGCTCTCTTGTTTAACTCATACACTTTCCTTTCTTCTTAAATTGTTAAACAAATGTCATTAAGCTCTCATAAGCTCTCAAGAGTCTCTAAGCTCTTGATTTGATTTTCATCAGTCTTAATCTTACCTTAACAATTAAATCAGTTTAAAAATCCATATATTACCTTTACATTTGGATTGGAAAGCTATGGAAGGGGGATCTAAAATGGAAGGATCCCCAAGGACTTATACCCTAGCTTATTAATAAGCTAGGGAGCTTGTAGCTGCCATTATTGGACCTCTTGTTTAGCTAGAGGATTAAGTAAGTCTTACCTTTAAATTTCTTGTTCATTTTTCATTCTAGCTTAATTTTCATTTACATACTTGCTTATTTCTTATTTGCTTATTAAAGTTGCTTATTAGTGTTTATTTGTGTCTTAACTAGCTTAATTATCATAGTTACTTATCTGTTTTTGATCAAAATAGTTTAGATCTTAGTCTTTAATATAAGTGTCTTAAAAACCTTAAAAAACCAAAAATATAAGTAGCATTAGTTGTAGATCTTAGATTAATGCTTATTTAGTTGTTAATTCATGGTAAGTAAGTTTGTTTTAAGCTAGTTTTTATCTGGTATTCAGTACTTGTTAATTAGTTTTGCAATTTAAAGCTTTTCTCAATTCTATCAAGTGGTAAAGGGGTGTTTGGCATAAGCTTGTTTGACTAGCAAAAGTCAAACTAATTTGATCAAATTACTTGAGTTAGTTGTGTTTTAGCTTAAGATCAATAGGGAATTAATTTTTAGAAGTTAGTTTTAAGAAATCAAAAAGTTATGACTTATATTGGATGTTCCTGCACCAGGGGAGTTTTCTTTGAATTTCACTTGTGCAATTTATGATTTAAGCCCTCCAAGGCTTAAGATATTGCTTGCAATTTGTTTATACACTCTATTTGAGTGTGTCTAAGTGTAGGAGTCCCCTTAGGAAACCTGCACTTTTGAGTTGCACTTGTGCAAAGTGCACCAGTACTAACAATAAGTTAGTACTGCTGTCACTTTTGGCTTAAGATTAAGCCAAGTAATCTTAGGACTTAGCTTTTCAAATTAAGGTAGTATATAGTTTAGGTATAGCTTAATATAGATTAGGTCTTAAATTTCACTTTCTAGCTTATTAGCATTACTTATTTTTGCTGTCAAAAGTCTTTCAAAAAGATAAAAAGCCAAAAACAGTACTTAGGAATTTTAGGATTTTAATTTGTTAATTTAGCTTATGATTCTAGATTTTACAGCTTAAATAGATAGATTATAAGTAGTTTAATAAGTCCTTAAAGTTTTAGAGTCTAGTTTAGCTTTTTAAGGTTTTTAGCTTAATTGGATTTTGCACCTTTAAGTGTCCTTGCTAAGTTTAGCATTTTCTTTATCATTTTCAGTTGCTTTAAGGTGTTTCCAGCTTTTATTTCTTTTCATTTTTAGATTAAGCACATCATAAGCTAATTAGAACTTCTTTCTTTTTTCAGTTTGAATTAATTTTGAGTCTTTTATAGCTTATTTTCTAAAACTAAGGGATAAGACCTCCTTTCTGAGGCCAGTTAAAAAATAAGCTCTTATTGAGCTTATTTGTTATTTTCAGCCCAAATAGCTTTTATTAATTTTGTTCCCCCTAGTTTCCTTTACAACTTTGCTCTTTCAAGTTTTTAGTGATAAGCACTTTTAAAATTTGAGTTTATAATTGGCCTTTGGTTGTTATCGGGTTAGGACCTCAAGGACTATTCTTGTCATTTTTCTGCTTTCATTGTTTTTAGTTAATCCTTGCCCGTTAAATGCTTTAGCCCCGTTAGTCCTTAAGTCTTTTACACAGTTAGTCCCTAAGTTAGTTTTTAATTAGTTTTATTTAGTTTTAATTAATAATTAGGGTCAGGATTTAATTAGTTTAATTAAACTTTTATAAAAAGATAAAAATTAGGGCTTTTATTTTTAGAAAATTTCTGCACATTTTTTTTATTTTTAGGATTTAATTAGATTAAAATAGTTTTTAATTCATATTAAATTCAAAAATAATAAAAAAAATGTTTTTCTTTTTCCTAAAATTTTCTTTTGTCTTATCTTAGGTTTAGAATTTTAGTTTACATTTTTAGGGGTTAAATTTAGTTTACTTGCTTAATTGTCACGTTTTATTTGTTTCCCGTATTAGTTTAATTGTTTTTAATTGTCCATTTTAGTTGTTGCTTTAGATTATCAAATCATCCATTTGCTTATTCAAATCATAATCCGGACTTAAACGAGGATTCAATTTCACTAGTCGTTGGGGAAACGACCCGGGTGATCATATTTGCCCGGTTTAATATACGTATTATATATTATATTATATATATTTTTAAGAGTGAATTTTCCTTAGGGAATTTTCTTAATTGCTCTTGTGGAATATTATTTTATATTATATTTTATAGTGTATAAAACTAACAATCAGGTAGTATGAAAACTATTACAAGGCCCCTAAGAGTATATTAAATGCAATTGAAATATTTTAAGATAGATCAACCATATTAGGGGTAAGGTAGTATGAAGACTGTTACCGATGGTATCTTTTCTACACACTCGCGTTTCCCTAGACATCTATGCCAATTTAATATCTTATGGCTAGTTTTCTAAAGCCTAACGTGCACATCTATCATAAGAAGCAACATTAAAAGGATCTACAATCTAAGTTTCATACAATCAAAAGTAAATACAAAAGAGGGTTTAGCCTATAATGTTATAAAGAAAGCAAGAACATAAATCAATCAAAAAACACATATACATATTGAATGATTAAAGATAAACAATCTTACTAGATTAAAACATGGATTAAGGAGTTACAATAAGGTTTTGAGGCCCTAAAGACGGCCTAAAAGCTGCTAGAATGATTAGGGTTCGTGTCCCAAAAGTTATACCAAGTTACACACTTAAAACTCTAAAATCGGTTTTGTATTTATAGGAAAAATGCTGCGATGGCATCAAGTAGTGGTCGCGACGCCGTCACCATGTTGAATCTTTTTTATTTGATTTAAGTCGATTGTGTCATGACGCCGTCGTCAAATCCTCAACCCCGTCACTAGAAAGACACTATACCACAAAGTGGATTTGGCTACACCAAAAAAGTGTAACGATATACATATAGTCACACATGATTTTTTGAGTGTGTATGACTAAAGGTCGCATGACCGTAGGGTACCTACAGTTATATTTTTGAGTTAGTGGCCATATCCATTAAAAAACAGTGACCAAAACCTTAACATGTGTGACTAATTAGGTACAAATTTAGTTGGATTAATCAGTATTAGTGACCGTAAACATTGTATAGTCACACAAAGCATGCTTTTTTATATTTAGTCGCATACAATTAAGTATAAAGTGGCCAAAAGAGTTAATAAGTGTGACCATATGGTGTTTATAGTGAAGTAAATATGTATTTTGTGTGACTATTGTTCATCCAATGGCCACATGAAGTTTATGTTTGTGTGGCCTTTTGTAATATTTAGTCATACAAATCATGTTTTTTGGGGTCTTTAGTCACATACAATTAAGCATAAATTGACCAAAAGTGTTAATAAGTGTGACCATATGCTGTTTAATGTGAAGAAATGTGTATTTTGTGTGACTATTGATCATCCAATGGCCACATGAATTTTATGTTTGTGTGGCCTTTTGTAATATTTAGTCACACAAAGCATGTTTTTTTGGGTCTTTAGTCACATACAATTAAGCATAAAGTGACCAAAAGTGTTAATAAGGTGGAGACCATAAAGCTGTTTTAAAGTTGAAGCACATGTTTGAATTTTGTTTGCCAAAAGATCATCCATGACCACATGAATTTTATGTTTTGTGATGGCCTTTTGTAATATTTAGTCACACAAAGCATGTTTTTTTGGGTCTTTAGTCACATACAATTAAGCATAAAAAGTGACGCCAAATTGTATAATAATGTGACCATATGTCTGTAAAAAAAGTTGAAGAAATGTGTATTTTGTGTGACTATTGATCATCCAATGGCCACATGAATTTTATGTTTGTGTGGCGTTTTGTAATATTTAGTCACACAAAGCATGTTTTTTGGGTCTTTAGTCACATACAATTAAGCGTAAAGTGATCGAAAGTGTTAATAAGTGTGATCATATGCTGTTTAAAGTGAGAAATGTATTATAGTAGACAAATGATCATCCCTAATCCAATGCCACATTAATTTATGTTTGTGTGGCCAATTTGTAATATAAAGTCCCACAAAGCATGTTTTTATTATTGGTCTTTAGGTACACATACAATTAAGCATAGAGTGGAGCAAAAAGTGTTAATTATTGTGACCATATTTGTTTAAAGTGAAGAACTGTGTATTTAGTGGACTATTGATCATCCATTGGCCACCTGAATTTTGATGTTTTGTGTGACCTTTTTGTAAATTTAAGACACACAAAGCATGTTTTTTTTGTATTTAGTCACAAACAAATATGCATAAAGTGACCAAAAGTGTTAATAAGTTGTGACCAAATGCTATTTAAAGTGAAGAAATGTGTGATTTTGGTGTGACTAATTGATCACCCAAATGGACCACATGAAATTTTATATTTATGTGCCTTTAGTAAGTTATTTAGTCACAACAAAGCATTTTTTGGATATTTATGTCACATACATTAAGCATAAAGTGACCAAAATTGTAGTTTACAAAAGACATTTTGTCCCCATATTAGATAATAGCATTATGTCCTAAAAAAACATTTCATATCTATGGCCCAAACATAAAATAACACTATATTTAATTCAAAAACAAAAACACAAAACAATCAACCAAACTAAATTTAAAGCAAGTGAACACAAGGAATATAATTCAATAAGCAAGAAAATATTTCATTTACAAAACGCGGTCTCTACCTATCGGACATGTGCCAAAACGCGACAAACAAAACCCACCCAACACAAAATACATGCGCCGAAACACAAATCAAGCCAGAATAACCGGCGGCTCCTCCAATCATGATCATACAAAATCAATTCTTATTTATAGTATCGGATTATAACCCCGTAACTAGCTTACATCTACCTGCTGATTCAATTTCATTATTTTGTAGACAAGACCCAATATTATGGACAAATATCAATCTACATATTTCTTCTATAATTAGACACTATACCTTATTTGGTGATGTGGGTATAAAATTTGCAAAATAGTCATATGCAAGTAAATTAATAGATACAATCAGCATTGATATGGTTAGACTGTCTGTATCTATTACCACACAGAAATGCGACAGACAAACAGTTAATTTCTTTAACTTTTAGCTATTAAACGAGTAGTTCAGTGCCCGCACGTTGCTGCTGGGCTGTTTTTGACATAGTTTCCCATTAGGATTTCTAGCTCGATAGGAAAAAATAATCAAATTTGTGTCTTCTTTAACATATAATATGTTTGAAGTTACAGTCAATTTAAATTCAAGTTATTTGCACTTAAATAGTTATCTTAAACCAATCATAAAAAAGTTGCAGACAAAAGCTTAGAAGAAGCTAATTGAGACCTTTCAGCACATGTGGGAAACTTGCGCGCGCTCTTGCACCACACATCAGCCTAAACTGCTTTCATAGTAAAGCTTGTTGCCACGTCCATTTCTGTCTAAAATTATCCGTAACAATACCTTGTTTTCCTAGTCACACAAAAACATAAAAACATTAGAAATCAATCATATGAAACAAAATAAAACAAAACTATAAAATATTAGTGGCTGTTAAATCCATAAGGTGAAAAATTATAGTTTATTATGTATAGCCACATAATATACATAAAGTTTTTGAACCAAGGCAACTAATATCAAATAAGTTCAACGAACCTATCTGTGTAAAATATTCATGGGACCTGAACCTGTTTTTATCATTTATATCCATATCATATTTGTGTATTTTTGTACATCAAGGTAGAAACTAAATCTATTAACTTGTTTTGGAATATAGTGTTAAAAAATCAATATAATTTGACCAAGAATGCAAAAGTTGAATCCTCTCAAACATACTATATGTATATTAGAGGAATTGTTAAATCAAAATACAATCATATGTACATATAAGTAGACCAGTTGGGAAGCAGCTATATTTTTTAAGGTGACAAAAAGTAGAAAGTATTGAAATTTTAGAACATATGAAATCTAAGCTTTTAGTTACCTTAAGTCTTCAATGATATCATTATGTTCAACATGGCCTAGTTAAGCCCACACCTGGTTCAACAACCAAACTGATTTTTCATCTTTGGAAACTAACAAAGTATAATCCATATCTTCCTTGTACATGTAAAAGGCCCAAAATCAATGAATTATTAGATATGTCAGCTTCATGGATATATACATACATACATCAAAAAGTGTATCAAGTGGACTATAAAACAACCTGGCTTTTATTAGCTCCTTAATCCCAAAGCAAAAAAGTTCTATCAAGAGAGTTATAAGCAACATGTGCAAACTGTTTGCTTTTTAATCTTTCAGCTGCAATATATCCCGGGTGGAACAGGATGGTTATAATGACATGTGCACCGGGAATATGTTTTTTTAGTTCTGCAATGAGAAACAATAGGAAAAAGTAAGTCCACATAAAATTTTAATAAATATTATTAGTATATTGTTAGGGCACTTACCGCAATCTGCTCCTTTTTTGTCATTAGTGACTATGTATTCATGTCCTTGTGTAATAATACATTAATGGTATTACCTTCAAAGTGAGCCATGTCAATAACCTGCTACCATTTCTTCTGCCCAGGTTAAAGATACCAGAACCAATTACAAAGTTTAGTCGTCAAATGAGTCAGCCAGCCATATTCTCTTACGTATTTCTAAGTTAAGCTCTTTCTCAATTAAAGCCTAAAAGAAAAAATGGGTAGTTGTGTTGTGTTATGTTTGCAGGAATGTGCGATTTGACATGATGCATAATGTATTTTAATGAGCTTACACAAAATGATTGATACAAAACTTATATCTCATACGTATTTCTAAGTTAAGCTCTTTCTCAATTACTATTTTGAATATGGAGTAAAATATGAGATATAGACATTTTAAAATGTAACTCAGTTTAGACAACACTTTTCCTCATCATTATCTAAGTAGACAGCCTAATTTCTTATCCAAAGCATAGTTAGTCAGTAAACAACTTCATTACATACTGTTAATCTAACAATCAGCCTAATTTTGCAGTATTATAAGCATATCAAATATCTTATCCAGTCTAGTTCATTATTATACATGGAAACATATATGACTAAATTCAACACATTGACATATAAATCGATAAACCGGTGTTACCTAATACACAGGCCCAAAAGCAATCCCAGACGCTTTAACTTGATCCTCACAATAGGGCATAAAATGAACAACAACAAGCCTTGCGTAAGCAGCCCACTTTCGCGTGCATCAAAGACTTCAAGTAACCGACTAAGACCGCACAACTTACAGACGTTGCTACTTATTAGCTAATGTAATCTTAACCTAAATAGAACATTAAAGAAACGCAAACATGATTATACCTTTAGGTGCCACTTCCAATGATTTGCACTAAAACTCGTTCCTCGGATACTGAAAGTTAAAGAGTGGGTTGCATCACCAAACAACTTAAACAGCTTTACAATGTTTATTTTCATTTTGTCAGTAATCAACTTATCACCTATTTCTTTAATCTTATCAGTTTGAAACCAAAATCAAAATGTTATCAGTTTGATACGTTGACCTGCCATGACGCAAATTTTTTATATAAAAGACTATAGCCAATCAATCTCAAACACCCTTTAACAACGTAACTATAAGAAACCAATATAATACGGATCGAACTAACCTTAAATTTAATCGAAAGAAAAACTAAAAATTATGAATTTTATGTAATTACCACAAAGATTAGTGATGGCACTTGAGATAGCTAAAGGTGTGCAAACACCTTTGCCACTCCAGACGTGTCTTCACCAAGCAATAGTTTACTAAATCTTTTTTTATCATCTCTGTATCTACACAATATCAACAGCAAAAGAGAAACAGTATATATATTAAAGAAGTGAAACATAAAGCAAAGAAATGAAAAATTAAAAAAAGTAACATACTTGAGACTCTATGATCAGTATAAACACGGGAACCAAAACCCCCCAAAAATTGAAACCCTGATTATTGTGTAGCCATATAAAAACCCTAAAAAAATCCTCAAGATCAAACCCCAAACCCCACATGTATGTGTGATGTATTCTGGAAGAGTCTGTGATGTTGTTGGATGTGTGCGTCAGGACATATCTGCCGGAGACATAACGATCTCTGTGAAAGATCTAGAGGGAAAAAGGAATTGTGTAGTTGGTGATGGATATGGTTTGACTGAATAAGTAATGAGGTTGGAAGGAAAAAAAGACGGAAAGATCTAAAATTGTGGTGATTTTGATTTTGAGGAAAAGTTAAAGCGGAATAATGAAATATTTCAGGGGGAAGAATAACTTTTGGAGAAAACCTTTTAAAAATTACTATAAAAAGTTAAAAACATACCGAGCATTAATACGTTTGACAACAAATAATTTTACAAATTGATTAATGATAAAGTTTTATCACAAACAAGTCTCGTATATGGCTGGGCATAATAGACCGCGGATCAGATCAGAACATATTTCATTTCAGTCATCGGTCCATTCTTTTTTTCTTATTCGGTCTGATTTGGTCTTGAGTAAAACTGGTAATTCCCGAACCAGAATAAGAATATTCGTGTTGGGTTTTTCTGGTCTGACACTTTATTCGAATCAACCCGAGTAACCTGACTACTAAATAATTTCAATACAATTTATATAACCTTCACACTATAACTATAATATACACACCTACCAAGCCCGGTGTAACCCATGCATGACCGGTGATAATGGCTAATTCACATCAATGACTGGTGATAATGGGTAATTAACATGGGTCATGGGTCATGTGCATTGTGTTGTAGTGGCTTATAGTGTCATGTTATCGGCCAATACATGACTGGTGATCGACAATGGGTAATTAACATGGGTCATGGGTCATGTGTATTGAGTTGTAGTGGCTTATAGTGTAATAGAACCTATGCATGACCGGTGATAATGGCTAATTCACATGGGTCATGGGTCATGTGCATTAGGTTATCACTGGTCATATTCATTAATGGGTATTTGACATCATATGGGTCA
Organism: Tanacetum coccineum; assembly: GCA_026074375.1. NCBI lineage: Eukaryota > Viridiplantae > Streptophyta > Magnoliopsida > Asterales > Asteraceae > Tanacetum > Tanacetum coccineum. Next base: position 915 of record BQNB010106248.1, on the reverse strand, counting down.
TATGCATTGGGTTGTATTGGCTTATATCCATGACTGGTGACAATGGGTAATTAACATGGGCTATGGGTCATGTGCATTAGGTTATAACTAGTCACATTAATTAATGGGTATTTAACATTATATGGGTCATATGCATTAGGTTGTAGTAGCTTATAGTGTCATGTTACCACCCATACATGATTGGTGACAATGGGTACTTAACATGGGTCATGGGTCATGGGTCATGTGCATTGGGTTGTAGTGACTTATAGTATCATGGACCAATGCATTACCAGTGACAATGGCTAATTCACATGGGTCATGGGTCATGTGTATTAGGTTATCATTAGTCACATTAATTTAACCCCTAAGCGTAACCAATAACCTATATCCTTTAACCCGTAATAGTTGACTAACTCGTGTAAAGCGGTCGGTAATAAATTACCGTTTAGAGATAGAATTACTTTAGGAAAAGTAATAACTATTAGTCCAGGGTCATATCCTTGAAGAGAGTCGAATAGAGATTTACCATTTAGCTTTATAAAATCTAATTAAGCTATAACAGAAATTTCTAGCTTATTTAACCCTTAAATTCCTCGCCTTAGAGTAGGGCTGAGCATATGGACCGTTCGACCTGACCGGACCAAAGACTGAACCAGACCGGGCTGACCCAAACCGGACCGTACCATTTCAGTCTGGTCCTTGGTCTGGCATTTTAGACCAATTCGGTCTTGGTACGATCCGTTTTGGACCGATGCTCACCCCTACCTTAGAGAAAGTGAAGTCACTACAAAAAATGGACTTTTTGGGACGAAATTTTTTAGAACGCTAAAAAAAGAGTGCCAAATACGCGTATTTGGCAATGTTTGGATAACAGTACCAAAAAAATACGTATTTGGGACGAGTATTAGAAAACCATTCCATGTACGTATGCAT
>BQNB010106247.1:13250-23430 GCA_026074375.1 Tanacetum coccineum | reverse complement strand
AGGTTGTTGTTTTGAAGTTTATGTTGTTGAAGGGTTGTTGTTGACCTTTAAGGTGTTACATCTGGTAACAACATCACAAGCATCACCGCATCATCATTAACAAATGACCACTTGTCACACCCCGCCAAGGCAGAAACGCGAGGCGCGACGAGAAAGGGAATCATCATAACACATTGGCGTCTATATAGAGAAACTAAATATGCACAAAATACAAGATATAGACATACAGTGTCAAGAAAATACCCAAAAACATCAACAAAATCCAAAGGCGTTTGACATTGAAATAAAGGCAGTTCATGTCAATGCCATGACATGCAAACACTTAAACATCCAAACAAAACAAGTCAAATAACATTCATCATCCAACCAAATAATGAAATCTAGATAACTAAACTTTGCCAGATGCCTACAGTTCATCTAGCCAATTTTCTTAACCTTAACCTCATCTTGCCGAATACCTAAAAATGATGCTCATACGTCAACATAATGGTTGGTGAGAAACATAGGTTTTCAGACACACATATTTAATCCATTACCAAAATCATTAACCGAATTACTGTGATCATAAAACAATACTTTTGCATGACAATTATGCTAACTAACATACAAGCTAACATGCAATTCAATTCAATCCAAATCAATCATACAGATACCAAGCAGACGACCTCAATCGCTCTTGGATCAATCCAAGTCCTTATCCCTCTAGCTCAGGCCGGAGATACCCGAAGGTAACCCTCCTAACTAGGCACATCACATCCATATCACATCACATAACATGTAGCACATGACGCACATTAGTCACATAATAGTCCATGCATTTACACTAACACATAATCACAACAATTTAAAACTTTTTCAACACTTGCATCATTTCCATCCCAAGTTTAAAACAATGTAAAAAAATGGGACTATGTAACTCACCTGAATGCTCACAACGCAGCTTCCAATTCCTATATCGTAACTATACAAACAAATAAACATGGTTACACGCGACCAAGCTAAAAGCTCTAGTCCATGTAACACACATATGATGGATGTCTAAAGATTTGATTAACCCTCATGGGTCACTGATTGCAGCAATTCTATACACGTAATAATAAAATATAATAGAAAATTACCAAACTACCCTTGAGGGGGGGGGGGGGGGACAAGGAAGAATGGAAAATTCTCACAGTATATATAATAATACGTTATATTTACCGGGTACGTGTTTATCCGGGTCTTAGTCATCACGCCAGAATTTATGATAATTGGAGACCACGTTTGTTGTTTTGACAATGATTGAATTGGTTCTGGAGATGATTTGTTTTCTAAAATCCTTAAAAGAGAGCAATTAATGGACATTAATCCTAACTTTAATAACAGGAAATTAAACTTTTACACTGTAAAAACGCAAACAGGAACCCTTAATGGAGATTAAAAACCCTAATTTCCACAATTAAACCTGAAATGTATTTTTCACTTTTAATAGACTCTAATGGACTAAAAAGTAAGTTTAAAGAAAACTTTTGAACAAAAAACCGGAATTGAAATGAGCTTAACAAAAAAACATGAAAAAATTGAACCTTGGAAGAATACCGTTCTTTGAAGAAATAGAAATTTGCAATTTTAACCCTACGGAAACAAAAAATTATTGTTCCTAAAAAATGATATGATAAAGAAAATTTTCTAATAAAAATTAATATTTTTTATGATTAGTTTTCTATTTTTTATGTGTTTTTATTAAAGTTTTTAATAATAATTAATTGTTTTAATAATACTTAAACTATTATAAAAAAAAATTCTGAAAAAATTATAGAAAATAGCTTGAACTAAAAGGGACCTAGGAAAAATAAGCTTGGTTACACAGCCTATCGAATAAGCTGTGTAATAAGCTTAAACAACTTATTAAGCTAAAATACTCAAAATGTATATAAAAGAAAGATAATGCAAAAGACTAATGGATGAGCTAATGTAGCAAAGTGGTTAATGTGTGTTGAGGGTGGGACGAGTGTGTGTGAAGGTTGAGGACACAGGTTCGAATCATGCCTCACCCTTTTTGATTTTTTTTATTTTTGAAAACTTATAAAAACAAAGTTGTAAAACAGATGAAAACTAAAAACTTTTGTAAAAGAATTTTTTTTGAAAATCTAAAATAAGCTAGAAAACAGCTTATTAACTTGACAGAACACACTTAGAGTGTTTTTGGCTTTTTGCTTAAAACTTTAACAAACAATAAGCTAGAATAGGCTAAACTAAGAACAAAATAAGCTAAGGCCATCTATAACTAATCTAATAAGCAGGTTTAAGCTAGAAACAAGTAAAAGAAATAAGCCATAAGCTGTAAAACTTAATAAGCACTTATGCATAAATGGAAACCAAAAAGGCAGAATAGCAACTTTTGGCTTAATTTCAAGCTAACTACTAGAACCTTATGAAGATTAGCTTAACAACTACTTAAAGATCAGCTAATAAGCTTCTTAAAACAATAATCAGAAAACATTTTGAAATCTAAATGAGTACTGAAAAAGCAATAAGAAAAAGCTACAGGCTACTCTTGATATTTTTGGATTTTTAATGAAAAAGCTAATAAGCTAATCCTACTGATTTAATAAGCTAATGACAACTTAATCATAACCTATTTAACTAGTTAAGACAGAAATTAAACTAAAATTTAAGGAAATAAGCTAATAAACTCTATTAAGCACTTAACTAAAACTTAGACCCAAACAGCCCTGCAGGGATCTTTGAGCTTATTTTTTAATAAGCTCTTTGATCCTTATGCACTATTAAGCTATACTAGATTAAACTACAACTAAAAAGCTCTCTAAAACATCTTTCAGAAACTATTTTGAAATTCAATTGCTTATTGAAAAAACTTGTTGAAAACAGCTTATACTAAGAACACTTAGTACTTTTGGTTTTTGAAATTGAAAAGACAAGAAGCTATTTTAAAAGCTAAAAACAGATAATCAAATGAGCTTAACTTCAAAAAGCAAATTGAAACAGATTAACTATGAACCCTAAATCTACTTGTATTCTAAAAATTAAGACCTAAGAACTAAAATTACTTACTGAAAATTGATGTTGAAAATGGCTGTTTGCAATATTATCTGCTGATGCAATTGGTAAATAAAACACAAAACTACTAAGTGCAGGCTATGACACTTCATTCAAAACAACATACTAAGTGCAATTTGGACAATGTGAGCAACTAGAAAGCAATTACACTAAAAATGCAGGCTAGACTAAAATTATACTAACAGATTTAAAATATAAACAAAAAATCTAATGAAAACTTGATTACACTTAACAAACCTACTAGGATTCAAACATATAAGCCTCAAATGATCATTAAATTCAGTTTTGAGAAACAAGAGAGTCACAAGCAGTACTAACTCTCAGTTAGTACTGCTGTGCCAAACACCCCTTTATTTTTACTCAAGTCCATATTTGGCTTATGAAACTTAGAAATTAAGCTCAAACTAGAAATATCAGATGGTAATCAGCTTATAATGAGCCTCATGAACATGTTTAAACAATTGATTAAGCAGAATTAATAAGCTCCAAGGTTATGCTATATTTTTTTTAAGTTTTAAAGGCATAATTAATGAAACCTAAGATTTAAGTGATATAAACTAAAAACAGATTAAGATGATTAACTAATAAGCTATATTAGAACAATTAAGCTAAAAATAAGCACTAGAATAAGCTGAATGAAAATAAGCTAAAAATTGAATGAAAGAGAAACTTACAATTGCCTTAGCACAACAAAGGCTTAATATGCTCAAGTGAGCTGTCTACAAGCTCTAGCTTATCATAAGGATAAGCTAGTTAAGTCCCATAAGCTCTTCTAGGTTAAGCTTATCATCCAAGCAACTCAGATCCGAATTAAGCATAGGTTTAGACTGATTTTAAAGGTTTGAATAGATTAATGATTAGTTAAGCTCATTTCCAAGCTTAGAGACTTGAGAAGAGCTATTGATGAGCTTATGAGAGCTTATGTAACAATAGACAACAACATTTGAGATATAAGAACTTTTTGAAAATTTAAGAACTTATTAAGCAAAAACAGATTTAATTAAGTGGACTAATATTTCATTGATTTGAGACTGATTACAAAACTTGAAATTGAAATTACAAAAGCTTAAATAAGAAAATCACATTCCAAATAAAGAGATTACAAAAGCTACTAACTAAAAAAAATTGCAGGAAAGAAGATATTATGTGTGTGAGGAGTAGGCTTGTATTTATAGCCTTCGAGGATGCTTCTAGGTCCTCAAGTTTGTTATACTCTCCTCTTAATCCTGGCCCTCCCTTCACCTCTAATCATTGGATATCAACTCTTGTCCGTTGGATTAGATTTGATCACACGGATTGCCAACATGGCATTCCGTGTGTCAGTCCATTTGTGCTTCTTTTACACTCACTTTAGTGTAAAAATCCCATCCTTGTGTGTTTCTAGGCTTCCACGTGGTATTCCCTTGTCCAAAATGACCAATCATAGCTCTTGAGGTGACGTTTTTGTTGCTGACATGTAGCTTAGTACTTGAATTATTCTTCCACGTCATTAATTTCACTTTACCCTTTGATTTGAGCGTGTGGTTAAACGGAAGAGACGATGAACAGTGAAAACCACTTACTTTTTATAAAAGGGTGGGTGTTTGACTCGGGTAAAATGTGTTTGACTTCGGGCTTATATAAAAAAGATTGGGCCAAGGGTTATGGTTTTGGGCTTGGTAAGAAGATTAACGATCGTTATCTTTTATTAATAAAAAGATAACGGTGTTAGGGTTTTAGCGGTTTTTTATGAATTTTGATTTAACATTAAGGGCATTTTGGGAATTTTGAAAGGTTTTGTCTCCTAGTAGTTGACCAATGTTGACCAATGGTTGACTTTGGTTGACCTTGAAAGCATTCTCCCGGCTCTTGTACACTCTATCCGTTCCCGTGTCCGTGTTTGTCTGGTTTTGACCGTTTTCTTGTGATTCTTGCAATATCCATACCTACACAATCACAAAGACAAAACAAACAATATAAAAGCATTTAAAGCACAATTTTGTCTTTTGTGGGTCATTTTTGATATAAAACGGATATGTGTTTTCACACATATCATGCATGTAAAGAAGAACTTTCTCTTTGGGAGGGTTAAAGAAAGCGGGCTCTTTCTAAATCAAAAAAAGAATCATCTTAGCCCTTGTGCAACAAAAGACAGAGTACATCCCAAATAAGAAGTTCCAGAAAGCAAGCTCGGCTTGACAAAACAGGAGATTACATCCATTCGAACCTTCAGGATAGGAAATGCGTCGGTTCGCCCTAAACTACCCATAGAATTGTAATCAGAGGAAATGAGATTAGCTTAACTCAAGAAGGTCCTTAGTGCCATCGGCTCGACCTTAATAACTAATTGCCTCGCCCCGATTCCCTTAAAAACTTGGTCTGCCAAGTCTATTGAAATAACTAACGAAAGTCCTGTTCAGAGGTTGTGTTAGTGAGCTGGTGAGTTTGAGTCGTCTAGTTCTCTTTCTGTTAGTGGGACTTGCGCGTCCTATGGATCATGGCTTCTAGAGGGACCTGTGGCTTTCATGTACCTAATTGCTAGAGGACTTGCTATATTTTGTTGACGTTTAGTGAACCGATCCAGCCTTTGTTTGAGCCAGTGGGTTATGATTGAGCTTAGCTTGGCAGATCTCGCACCATAATGCTGGTGCTTATATACGAAAGATAGATTATTGGTATGGCTGCTGCTACCAAAAGCACACTAAGTTAGTCACAGGTAGAAACATATGAGCTATACTAGCTCTCTGACTCTATAAACTGCACTTTTCTTTCCCGCCGCCCTTTTACCCCTATCTTTCTTGCTTGCTATGAGCGTAACTGCTACTCTGAACGGTCTTTCTTTGCTGGTTTCCTAGGCTCCTGACAGAATGACCCGGTAACGTTGCACACCATCAGCTGATTTAGCTGCATCAGTGGCTTTTCGGACTGAAGGAAGAATCCTAGGGTGGAACCAGAAATCAGCAGATAGACCCGAATCAATAGGGACTGAAGCTAACAAGCGATAGCCAAGTTAGGCAGATTTAAAACCATAAGAGGATAAGCTTGCAAGAGCACAAACCGATTCAACAGAGAATCCAAGTCTAAAGGATGAGACTGAAAGCTATAAAAGAGAGGCAAGACAATCTAATGGGACATGTAGAGTAATAGATAGATAGCTATATCAAAAAACTAGCTAGAAAGCTAAGCTAACTAAGCAAGCATGCCCATATCACGTTGCAAACACGTATATTAATCCGGTTAGAAGCTTATGGGAGAAAAAGCCACAAATTACACACATGAGCTCTTAAGATTTCCAACTAATCCTTGTTTAGCATCCCACTCATACTTATCATTTTTCGTTCTTCGCGAATTTCCGCGAACGCTAGCCAAAATGGTTTTATTTAAGGAACTAACTAGAGCTACAACAACGCTCGAACTCGGGTCCAAAATCTACTCTTAATCTACCCACAGGAAAGTCAAAATTAATACCAAAAATACTTATTTTGTTTTTTGAATAATATTAAAAATTTTTCATAATTTTGAAAATTTTTGGTGGTAAAAAACAAGGTACATGTGAACAACGGGCAAAAGTAGGTAAGGACATATCGAAGATATCTACCAACCATACTAAATTAAACATTATTTCCTCAATGGTTTTTCCCCTAAGGCTAAGACCTTAAAAACCCCATACTAGAAACTCAAAAAAGGTTTTTCAATGCTTAACTCAAAAGCCTGAAGAAGAGTATCACAGAAAATCTTTAGCCGTTTAATCAAGTGCGCTAAAAGGATAAATGTTAGTACTTTAATAACTTTAGGATATCGGATTTAGCTTTTCCCACCAAACGTAATGCAAAGCAAAGGCTAGGAAGCTCGAGTGGACCGGGATAACACACCGAACCAACGAAGTCCTTCAAAAATTTTTTGGGTTCTATCAGCAAACGATCACAAGTACAAACAAACACAACAAATAATCGGAAGAGTAACAAGCCTCCCTCACATAACAGATAGAAATTGAAAGAAAATAATAGGATAAGCCATGGGTTCCTACCCACGAAGCGCTTTTTTTTGTAACCTAGTCACATAGCTTGACTCGATCCTCGAATTCATTCGTCCTTGGAGAGAGTGTATGGAAGAGAAAATCTCAATCGGGCTTTCATTAATGTTTGAATAAACATTTAAGCACATGAAAGTTCCATCCCGATTGAGATGCCACCGACCTTAAGTGGAGATGTCGGGGTCAAAAATGGTGTCCTCATTCTCGATGGAGGAAAGTAAGGGAGAAACCTCAGGGTAAGTGAGAAACAGGAGAAAAGTCCGAATGACAAATGTGAAGGAATCGTCATCTTCAACATCAATCTCACCTCCCCCTGGGTCAAAACATTCATCTTCATTAAGCTCATCAAAATTGCTTATCACGGGTGCATCGGTCTCAATAATTAAGCTAATCTCAACATCCAGTGGTTCCAGAGGAGTATGATGAAATGACGGATCATCATAAAGATCAAAGTGAAACGATTCAAACTCGGGAAGTTCCAAAAGAGGGTCATTTGAATTATCAGAAATAACAATGCTAATCAACTCTTCCTGATCGGGCTCAACCTCAAAAAGAAACGAATCATACTTGGGAAGAGAGTTATTAGCATAAGTAGTGGTATTGCCACTTCTCGTCTCTTTCGTATGATCGCTAAAAGTCTCGAATTCGGGTAAAGAATTACCTGAATGAGAAAAAGAAGTATCGGACTCCTCAAAGAATGAATCACTATCCGTGACGGGAATAGGAAATGAAGAAGAAGACTTAAACACATGATCAGGAGTAGGGTTGTCTTTCAAAGATTCGATATTAGTAATAAGACGACTGATATTCACTAATTTCTCTCGAAGAATAACGTCTTGGATTTGAAAAATATCTTCTAAGTCAAACTCTTTCTCTTCTTGATCTATATTCACCTCCTCTAAGCTAACGATCTCCAAATTGAGAGGTGATGCTTCAACGTACTCGATGTTCTCATAAGAATCGTCATCACTTGAAGTACCATCATTGTTAGAATCGGATAAAATCTCAGAATGATCGCTCAAAGCATCAAAAGTAGAAGAATCTTCACCAACGGGTACATCACACGTATCGTCGGAAATATCCTCAAGCTCACTTGGGATTAGGACAAGGTTCTCAACACTAGACTTTATTAATTCGTCCGATTCCGTTGCCGGAATAGTGCTAAGATGCTCGACCCCCATACTTTGAGAGTTATCGGGCTCCTCGATCGGTAAGTCGGGTGTAATTGCTTTAGGCTTACTATATATAATAGTATACTCATCATTGTCATTGTCGTATAAAGTAGGACGATTCTAACTTGGACAATTAATATATTTAGATAGCTCTTCTCTAATATTTCGCACATCTTCAAGGAGTTTACTCATCAATTCTTGAATATCCTCTTGATGATAATGCTTGTCCGTCAAAGCATCTTTAATTTTGCCAAATCTCTCCCAAGCTATCAATATAACCTTTGGTGTTACTCCAAAAGGTATACGACTAAACTTCCTTAAGAAAGTGCAAATATCTTTCATAAAGTTTTCTCTAGCTTCTTCATCATCAATCATAGAAAAATTCCAATATGAAGTAAAACTTTAAGCTGCCGTTTCCTTCTTTTCTTGTTGACTTCCTTTAAGAATTTGCAAATCACCCATAGAGAGCCTTCTTAAGCTTGTACACATGATTTGTATTGTATTTATCCACAAACCCGTCTGGTTGGCTGACATAAACTTCTTCGCGCAGAATGCCGTTCAAGAATGTTGTCTTAACATCCATTTGGTAGACGATCATATTCATGCAAGCAGCAAATGCGAGAAAGATTCGAATAGCATCAAGTCTAGCCACTGGAGCAAAAGATTCCTCAAAATTAATTCCCTCTTCTTGATGGTAACCATGAGCAACCAAGCGAGCTTTATTCTTCAGAATTCCTCCTATTTCATTAAGTTTCACCTTATAAATCCATTTTAAAGTAATGATCATCACTTTATTTGGACGAGGAACGAGTTCCTAGACTTCAAGACGTTCAAATTCATTTAGCTCCTCTTGCATTGCTTCAATACAACATGATTGAGTTAATGCGTCTTTATAAGTCTTAGGTTCAACTGATGAGAGAAAAGCATCGTAGTAACAAAATAAAGCTTGTTCATGGAGTTGGAGTCTTGTGGAAACAGGTCTTCCGAGTTCACCGATGATGTTGTCTAAAGGATGATCCTTGGTCCATTTGGTAACATTTTCTGAGTTAGGAGCAGGAGTGTGCACAATGGTGGGAATAACGTCTGAAGAAGAAGATGCTTCAGAATCATTTTCTGGAATTAGAATGCCAAAGAATGGATCGTTATTCATGTATGCAACATTTAAGTCATGATTCTCTTCTTCAACATCGTTAGAAATGACAGGAGATGGAGTTTCAGGTGTTGTTTGTGAGTTACTAGGTGATGGTGCATCTTGGTCAACAGTTGTTGAGGAAGGTGAACCGGTTGATACAACGGGTACTGGAGCTACTACTTCAGCAATTAGAGCAATGACTTCAGGGGCTGGGCGATCAACACTTGATGGAGGTTTGAGTAATTCTTCAAATAGTGGTTGAAATAAAAGATCCCAATCAGCTCTTAAAGGTGGTACAAATGATGTTGAAGGAGGAGGGTTTGGCACAAGTTCTGAACTAATTGTTGCAGGATTCATTTCATGAAGTGTGGGTCCTGAACTGCTGTGTTCAGAAGCCATTGCTGTCAGCTCATCAAAATCTACATGAATTGTTTCTATGATTCATCTGGTACGTCGGTTGTAAATTTAAAATGCTTTCTTTGTGGGTGCATAGCCAATGAAAATACCAATATCAGCTTTTGGTTGTAACTTTCCCAAGTTCTCGCTATCATTTATTGGATAGCAAAGTGCACCAAATACGTGAAAAATGATGAGTCGGGAAGTTTGTCATGTAAAATCTTATATGGTGTTTTGCCGTGACGAAGACGTATGATGGAACGATTTTAGGTATAACATGCGGTAGCAACTGCTTCTGCCCATAAGAATAACAGAGCTTTTGCATAAATCAACATTGTGCAGGCAGCTTCAATTAGCGTACGATTACGTCTTTCAACGACACCATTTTGCTATGGAGAGCGAGCAACA
>BQNB010106247.1:0-10259 GCA_026074375.1 Tanacetum coccineum | reverse complement strand
TTTATACTTAAACCAACATGATACCATACTTATAATCTCATTATAATATGATATTACCAACCTCATAACATATGTAAAAGTCCAAGACACAAGGAGGGTTTTAGGGAAAGTCTTGGTCAAAAATCTTGGTCATGGTCTTAGGGTTAATGAGGTAGGAGTTGTACAAATCAAGTTGGTGATGTTTGTGAGCTCTTGGTTCCCTTAGGTGGGTATTATCCCACGAAATCAAGGGGGAGGGGGGGAGTACAAGTGATTTTTTTTGATATTTTGCAAGGTATAATATGTTACTTGAAGCTAAATGATGTAAATTTAAACATAAGATAATTACTTGTAATGTATAGGTTTTAGTTAGTTCTTGTTGTGTACAATATTTTACTAGGGTGAGATAAATATGGGTTGCAATTTTATAAACCTTGGTAAGGTAAAAAATGGGTATTTGGTTGAAGCGTAAAAAATTTAGTGTTCCGTGTATGCCTAAATGATTTTAATCCGAACGTAAACGTTTACGTGAACCAATAAAAAATAAAATATAAAAAGTAGATTATTACTTTCACAAAAATAATATAATCTTGATTTTGGCGTAAACATTAAATTCGTTTGGTGCCCGTTTACGTGAAATGAACCATTTTATCATACACGATTTAACTTAATACATGTAATTAAAGCACAAATCGAATAATACTGAAAATAAATAGTAAATTTATTGACAACGTTAATGACCCTAAAACACGGGGTGTTATATTCACCCCCTTCTATGATTTCCACACTTAGTGTTAGCCATATCACCTCCTTGATCTTGTGGTATCTCAGTGTCTGCAGTCTCAAACATTGGTTCCATTGATTGGACATACTTGCTAGATGATTTTGGCTGAGGCTTGTTGCCTTTGGATGAGCTAGATGACTTTGATTACTTAACATGTGATCCTAGATGTTCAGCATCCTTGCACGTCTTCCGCTTCATCAACCCTTGGTTGATCAACTAGAGGGTCTTCGTCTTATGTCTTCATCTTCACGGACCTCTCTTTAATGAGGGAATAAGCTTTTCCTATGGATAAAGAGAGATCTTAAGTCAAATTGAAGATTTGATGATATCCAACATAGAATTTCTCTTGTTCTAGATCTAAGCTTGATACGGTTACTTTTCATATCTTATCAAGAATAATCTTCTTCAATAACAAACTCAGTTAGAGATGTTGCTGGCATCGAACGTATATAGTGGTTGAGAAGAGGAAATAACAGACAGCATTCTCAAGTGATTCATTATGGTCTTTGAATCACATATTGGCAAATCAGATTACATCCTTAGGTAAGGATCAAAGGAAGTTGCACTCGTGACCTCATCAGTTGTATGAACCTTTGATTGATTTTCTCAAGATAACATCAAATTTCTATGCTTCTCTTCTAGACATTCCTTCTTAAATTCTACTGTGTATGACTGAAGAGCTATTTGAGTAGCATATCCTATTCTTGTACTAAGAATGTCATCTATGATTGCAGGATTTTGTTGTTTAATGGTAGCGAGGAGCTGAGCAGAATGGTTAACCTGTCTGAATTGAGATAGCTCCATTTCTAATGCTAAAACTCTTTATTCAAAACCAAATAGGGAAGAAAAATCTGGAAGAGCAGGGATCGAGGAAGTAGTTGGTTCAGTTGTTGGTGTGGGAGTTGGTGTTGATTGCAGTGGAATGGGAGTGATTGGTTGAATTGTTGGAGGAACAGTTGTTGAAGATACAGAAAGAAGTTTTCTAGATTGCTATTAGTACAGTTAGAAGTAGGCGTGCTTGAGTCTGAACCTATCATAAATAGTCCTAACTTCATCAAAGAATCAATTCACTTCATTGTGGACTCATCTAAGTTAAAACTTTGCTTTCAAAGTTGAATGAAACAGAAGAGGTTTGTTTTGAGCCCTCAGTCTTCTCTGTAGAAGTGGGTGTCAAGTGTGCATCCTCTACGACTTGCTCATATTTCTTTTCTTGAGAAACATCCTCTAGACTAGCATCCTTCATCCTACATCACTTCCCTTCCTTATCAGTGCTTAGTATCTTTCGATGTTAACGTTTACCACTCCATACAAATCAGCATACTCCTCTTCATTCGATTCTCTGTTTTCCTCACGGGATTCTTCATTAGTAGGTACGTAATAATCTGGAGTACGTACGTACTCTTCATCATGAGTTTCTTCTTCTTCATCTTCTTTCAGATTAAGATTAGGATCTACATCTTTGTGTGAATCTGAATCAACCCTTTCACTATCACCTACATTAGAATTACAATCATCATCTTTACTATCACCATCCTTGTTGTCACTATTATTGTCAGCATCATCATTGCTTTTATCATCTTAACTATCACCCCATGAATTCAGTTTTAGTCACATCTCAGATTCAATAAGTGGGGTACATACAGGAACCCTGATTAACACCAGTTCCTTCATCGTGTAGCTTGTTGCTTTCTACGGACTCATCAGGAACCTTTGGCTGAGAGCCCACTCCATCACCAGAGCCACTTGCATTAATCATATGAGAGTCCTATTTACTTTTCTTCAGAGATTCTTTAACCTGAGCAGCTTCCAGTAATGCCGCATCATAAAGTAATTACATGCCTTTGCCTCTGTACCGCTTTAAGCTTGAATACAAGACACACCAGGATCTTGATGACACACTGGCTGTTTTGGAGCAGTGAGACAACCATCATGGCATGTCTCTTACTCGTTTGGCTTTTCCTTAGGCAGGTTCTGCTTCATTAACAGGGGGGGGGATGGGGGGTGTGGGAGGAAGGACAACTTCTTGATGGGTTGAAGCAACTTTCTTAAATATCCATGTTTTCTATGGAGTCAATCCATTCTAGTAAGACAAATTCATGATAAGACTATAAGCATCCAGAATCTTTAATGTCTTGATTAATCATCCCATCAGGAATCAGTGCTCCATACTTCTGAGCATCTTTAGTTTTGGAAACAAACTTCAAAGTACCCAGTAGAGTATCATCACGAACAGTATGAAGATTGATCTTGTTCCTCATAGAGATTGATTTATCTTTAGAGATGAAGTAATTAATGATGACTTTTGTGAATCTTGGGTAGGGCATATGCTCTTTGCGTGCTGAACTTATTTCTCTGTTGTCAGCTTGATACATAAAGTCTTCTCATAATAGAGCAACATAGTCAACATTCTACAGTTTAAATATGCCCCATGGGATTTGAGCTTGTGATTCCCTGAGTCTATCAAGTCCTATTGGTTTCCTAGAGATGCATCTGTTGATGATAGTGGCAAATGTTCACCAAGGCTGATGCATTTGATTAGTATGGATAGCATAAATCATTTCACATTCACCAGAGTAACCAAGTTCCTGGATAAATGGAATCATTTCATCTTTGGATGGTAGTTTAACAAACTCTTGGTTGTGAAGTCTGGGATAAATCCTGAAAGAATTTCACAAAAGACTTCATGTCAACTCGTCAATTCTATTATCCTAATAGAAACTTTAAGCATATGTGTACTACTGAACTTTAGATGGGGGTGGTTATTTTTTACCCAGAATTGATGCATTAGATTTTGAGGACTTAACAGTGAACAGGAATGCGGGATAGCAGTAGATAGTTTGAGAGCTTCTAATTGTAACTTGATATGTGGCTTTCATTGTGGTTTGCAAAACTTAATTTTCTTGCATTGCATATACAATTCTTTAAGGTCTCTACTCAGGACACAAGGCATTGTCGAGAGCAACTTGTTGAGATATGACTGGATTCATGTTTTTGCTAAGAATATTCCAATACAGTTCATATGCAAGGTAATTCATAGACATTAACTAGGCAAACTTAATCACATATTCTCATGCATTCAATCAAAGTATAGGATGAATGACATTAATTGGAAGGTCAACATAAAGGTCAACTAGCTAACAATTAGTCAAACATGGTCAATTTATCAACTTATACATGATATAAGAAAGATTTAACCTAAGATAAGTTATCAAGTTAAAACATTTAGGAAAAAATCATTTTTTATGGATCATGTATAAATCGCCGCCTATACCCATGTATAAATCGTCGTCTAAAAGGTAAGTATAAATCGCCGTCTAAATTGGTGTATAAATCGCCGTCTAGATTTAGTGTATAAATCGCCATCCAGATTTTGAGTATAAATCGCCGTCTAGGTTTTGATGTACAAATCGCCGTCTAGATTTTGAGTATAAATCGCCATCTAGATTTTGAGTATAAATCGCCATCTAGAGTTTGATGTATAAATCGCCGTCTAGCTTTTGACGTATAAATCGCCGTCTATATTTTTGATGTATAAATCACCATCTAAGATTTTGATGTATAACACCCCCATTTTGACAAATATAGTAGCAGAAGCTAATCTGGGGTATTACTTCATAGTACAACAGTCATAATCACAGAAAATGACTCGTAAAGAGACGTTTTTAGACAATTTAGTTATCATTCATTTATACATCAGAGTTTTTACAAAAGAGAGGTCCCAACATCTAAAAACATAAAATTTAAATGATAACAGTTTAGCCATCTTCAAGTCCATGCCACTCCGTGTCATAAGTTGCTTAATTAACTGAGATAAACATGCTAAAAAGATCAACACAGTGGTTGAGTGATATTCATAGGTTTATAGTAAATAGTTTGAATACAAGTCATCATAAACAGTGGGTTACGTTGTTATACACCCATAAGTGTAATAATTGCAATGAGTACAATTATTATAGAAAACAGTATTATTGCCCTAAGCTCATGACACCGAGGCCTTGAGATAATCAATAATCATAAGAAGTTGCCCCAACGGGTGCCTTTGCCAAACACTCGCATAGTGATTCAAATGAAGTGCGTTTGGTTACCCCATGAACGGGTACACCAACGGGGAAGCTCAGTCCCAAATAGATCTATTCACAGCATTCGCACTCACTCCAAAGAGTAATTAACGGTTCATGATAGTGGGGTCTTAATGGCAAAAGTAGGGACTTAGGCAATAATATATCAGGATAGCATACAGTTGGAAAACCTTTAAATCATGGTTTATAGCATGTATCCCCCTTTACGGGTTAAGATGAGAACATTAGAATAAAATAAAATGCATGCTTATAAACACACCATACAGGGGAAATCTGATTAATGGCAAAAGTATATCAAGTGAAAGAACAGCTTTCACGGCAACTGAGTAATATGTCAATGTCTTAGTTGTGATTGTTTATGTTTTAAAACCTAATAAATTTTTAACGAATTACTTTTGTTTATTAATTTATGGAAAAAATTATCACGTGCGGGCTATCATAATCCAGAGGCCATGTAGTATCGTTTGAGGAGTCAGGGCACTTTAAATCGTAAACCCAGCAAACTCGTCAAAACAAATACCCAAATGGAACCCACACAAAATTCCCTAGTAACGTGATACGATAAGATTGTAAGTTTCTTCAAAAGCTAGCCGATGATAAATTACGTTATTTATATAGCGTCTATGTTTTATAATGCATCGATCGTTGATTAATAACGATTAATGTGTCGTGTTTTATTAAAATCAAGTCTTATAAGATTAATATATATTTTTATAATTTATATAAAAATATTATATTTTATATTTTTAAGTTTGCAAAAATGGCAATATATACCCTTGATTTATAAACTTTTACAAGTTTAGTCCTTTATATATAAAGTATATATTTATTAAACCTTTAACTTTGAAACTTAACAAGATAGGTCCTTATAGTTATAACTTTAGAATAATGACATTTTTAGCCCCTCTAGTTATAAATTTTAAAAAGTTATAATATATACCCTTATGCATAAAAATATTTACAAATCAAGTCCAAAAATCCATGCAAGCTTATTTTAGGGTTCCAAATGATATTTGCAGGTTATAGCTTATTAGAATAAGCAAAAATAAGATGTTCTAACGTAACAAAAGTTTAGAAAAAGGATTTGTTAGCTAAAAAATCAAAACGGGTCATTTTTAGGGTTGTCATAAAAAACATATGGGTTTGTGGTTCAAGGGATCAAACAAGAATTTATATATGATCTTAAGAAGCTTATTAAAGTTTCAACCAAAAATTATCTTATTGAACAAGATGTTGAGCATACTTGAGCTAAAATGGTCGAAGAGGGTTTTTTTGTGTTTTTGCACGCCTAGTAACGACTTCAAGGGCTCTTTTTTCTTGATTATTGGCTTCAATTCTGATCTTAGGGACTTATCTTGATCCTCATTGGTTTGACTTAGAACTCCATTTGTGTGTTTGATGAGTTTTGAGGTGTGTTTGAAAGAGTGTGTGAATTTTAGCTTTATAGAGATCAAGAACCTTGGAGGCTAAGTTTTGGAGTAAGTAGCCAATTGTTGTAGAGTGGTGACTAAAAATATAAAGAGGTGAAGTAAGGTAAGCTAGGAAAATAGCTAAGAGAGGTGGGGGGTTATGGTGTGGCCGCAGCTAGCAAGGGGTGACAAGGCAAACTTGGTGGCAAAGTTGGTGATGCAAGGGTGATGGTGGTTCTTGTAAGGTGCTTGGGTGGCTACTAGTAAGGTTATGGTGGTGCTTGAGAGGTGGTAGGATGCTAGCTTGGCTTAGAAATGGGTTAAAAAGAAATAAAAAGGGTGTCAGGTTTGGTTTCATATCGGCTTAGGGTTTAGGGTTTTAATTCGAGATTAGGGATAAGGAATTACGATAGTAATTAGGATTAAGGTTTAGTTTTAGGATTTATGTTAGGATAAGAGTTTATAAGTTTAGGATTTAAGAATTAGGGTTTATTGTAGGTTAAAATGAAATTAGGGTTTTAGGGTTTCATTTAGGGTTTTAGATTAGGGTTTTAGGATGACTTAGGGTTTAGGTTTAGGGTTTAGGATTCATGCATTAAGTGTTTGTACCTTGTGCTAAAGAGGTAGTAAGAAACGAAATTGATTTAGGAGGTAAAATGACCTAGTTTGATTCTCTTGCATTATTGACTTGGGTTGCTTTTACTTATTTTATACTTAATACTTACATATAAAAAGTTGTGATAAAAACGTAAACGTTTAATGAATAAAGTTCATTTAATAGTAACGTTTTAGAAAGTACGTTAAATGGATAATGTATCTAATAAAAATGATGTTAGAATATTGACTTGACATATTAGGATGTTTACATGATATAAACATAGATATAGATGTGTCATGGTAGTTTGCGTGAAGTCGTTTAACTTTAGTTATGTTAACTAAATAAATAAAGGATAAAAAGCGAGAAAATATCCCCTGTAAAAAGGAAGTAAAAAAAATAGAAAGATATAAGTGCATCTAAGTATAATTAATGGATAATTACATTAGATGAAAATTACTGGTTTGTTATAGTCTCCCTCCCACTTAAAAGAATCTTGTCCCTGAGATTTATTGGATGCCGAGTGATGTTTGAAACAGACTGGAAACTGGCACGAATTTGATTCTTCGCGTTCCAACATAAATTTTGGTCCTCTTTAGAGTTCCATCTTGCTTGATTATAGGAATACGACCTTTGTGTTAGTGTAGACATCCGTTCCATGATCTCCACTTGTTCTTCCACAAAGTTGAGCTTGTCATCGAGCCGAAGCTCTTTCAATGGAATGACGAGAGATTCATCAGATAGACATTTCTTTAGATTAGAAACGTGGAAAGTATTGTGGACACATCTGAGTTCTTCAGGAAGTACAAGTTTTATACGCAACTGGACCGACTCTTATTAGAATCTTAATGGCCAATGTAACGGGATTAAGCCTTTCCTCTTTTCCAAATAGGATGACACCTTTTCGAGGGACACATTCACCATAACACGATCCTTACTTATATTCTAAAAGGCTTTCGCCTTACATGTGTACCTTTCTTGGGCCGATCTCTGCAGCTTGCAAGCTTGGTCGAATTTCACTATCTTCTCGGTTATCATGAATATTAGTCTCTTTAGTTAACATCTCCAACTTTGGCCAGCAAACAGGTGATCTGCACTTTTGACCATAAAGTGCCTCAAATAGTGTTGCCTTAATACTGGCATGGTAACTTTTATTGTAAGAAAATTCTACCAATGTTAAGTGTTTTTTCCATCCTTTTCCAAAATCTATAACACAGGCTCGAAGCATGTCTTCGAGTGTTTGGATGGTTCTTTCACTTTGTCCATCAGTTTTGGGATGATATGCCATACTCATGTCTAACTGAGTACCCAAAGCATTTTGTAATGATTGCCAGAATCTGGATGTGAAATGACTGTCACGATCCGAGATGATGGATATCGGTACTCCATGTCGTGAGACTATTTCCTTTCTGTACAATCTTGTAAGGGTTTCCATACTATCTGTCGCTCGGGTAGGAACAAAATGTGCTGATTTGGTAAGGCGATCGATAATGACCTAAATTGTGTCATGTCCGTTTGATGTTTTGGGAAGTTTTATGACAAAATCCATTGTTATTCTCTCCTACTTCCACATAGGAATCTCTGGTTGTACCAGTAAGCCGGATGGCTTTTGACATTCTGCTTTAACTCTAGAGCATGTTAAACACTTGCCAACATACTCAGTGATGATTGCCTTTATGTTAGGCCACCAATAGAGTTTCTTTATATCCTAATACATTTGTCAGAACCTAGTGAATGGAATACTTGATTAAGGGACTCATGCATGATCAACTCTCTTAGATTACCAAAAGTAGTAACCAGCTTGATTCTGATACAACAAGTTCCATCAAGTATGTACTTCAATGCTTTGTCATTCCTCATAAGTTCTCAGCCTTGATGTTTTCTTCGTTGATTGCCTTAGTTTGAGCTTTGAGAATTTGTGATGGTAATTTTGGATGAATGGTCATAACTAATGATCTAACTCGTAGTGGTTTGATTCGTTCCTTCCGGCTTTAGGCATCTGCTACGACATTTGCCTTTTCAAGATGGTAGCGAATTTCACAATCGTAATATACAAGCAATTCTAACCAACGGTGTTGTCTCATGTGCAACTCTTTCTGATCAAGGATATGTTGAAGACTTTTATGATCAATGAACACAGTACATTTGGTGCCATACAGGTAGTGTCTCCAAATTTTAACAGCGAACATTACTGCTCCTAATTTGAGATCATGAGTGGTATAGTTTTCTTCATGAGGTTTGAGTTGTCGGGACGCATATGCAATAACTTTTTCTCTTTGCATTAACACTGCTCCCAGACCTTGATGAGATGCATCACAGTAAACAACAAAATCATCGTTTCCTTCTGGTAATACTAAGATTGGAGCTTCATAAAGTTTCTGTTTTAGTAATTAATATGCCAACTCCTGCTCTTTTCCCCAGATATACTTCTTGTTTTTTGGGTTAATTCAATCAAAGACTTTGCAATTTTTGAGAAATCTTTGATAAATCTCCAATAATAGCCAACAAATCCTAAAAATTGATGTATTTTTGTAGGTGTAGTAGGAGATACCCAATTCTTAACTGCTTCAATCTTGGCGGGGTCAACATGAAGTCCTTGACTATTAATTAAGTGTCCAAGAAATTGCACGATATGAATCCAGAAATCACACTTGGAGAACTTGGCATATAATTTCTCCTTTTTGAGTAATTCCAAGATTATTCTCAGATGATTTGCGTGTTCTTCTTTGTTATGAGAGTAGATGAGAATATCATCGATGAATACTATTACAAATTTATCCAAGTATGGTTTACACACACGGTTCAAGAGATCCATGAATAAAGCAGGTGTGTTAGTTAAAACAAATGGCATTACTTGAAACTCGTAGTGTCTGTATCTTGTTTTGAAAGAAGTCTTGGGAATATCTTCATCCTTGACTCTCAGTTGATGATAACCTGATCTTAAGTCAATCTTCAAGTAAACACTCGAACCTTAAAGTTGGTCAAATAAGTCATCGATCCTGGGTAATGGGTAACCATTCTTTACAGTAAGTTTATTCAACTCCCAGTAATTGATACACATTCTGAAGGATCCATCTTTCTTTTTGACAAATAAGACAGGAGCTCTCCAAGGTGAAGTACTTGGTCGAATAAAACCTCGGTATGCCAACTCTTGAAGTTGGTTAGATAGTTCCTGCATTTCTGAAGGAGCTAATCTATAAGGTGCTCGAGCTACAGGTACCGCTCCTGGAATTAAGTAGATTTGAAATTCTACTTGACGAACTAGGGGTAGGCCAGGTAGATCTTCAGGAAAAACTTCTGGAAATTCTCTGACTACTGGTATGTCTTCCAGTCATTTATCGTCTGACTTCTTTTCCATTACTTAGGCTATGAAAACTTGACATCCCCTGGATATATACCTTTCAGTTTTTATA
>BQNB010106246.1:1020-23430 GCA_026074375.1 Tanacetum coccineum | reverse complement strand
GTTTTGACACCCTAAAAACGACCCCAAAGGCTGCTAAAACCATCTTCTAAAACTAGGGTTCGTCTCCCAAAAGTTACACACTAAAAACCTTAAAATCGAGTTTGTATATATAGAGATCAGACCGCGACAACGTCACAAAATTCCTGACGTTGTTGCTTTGATGGAGCTTCTAGGGTTTCATTTGAGGCGGCTACATTCTGACGCCATCATGATACTCCTGACGCCGTCTTGATCAAGTTTGATGCCATCGCAAGAGTTGGTGACGCCGTCTCCACCGTCTAAATTATGATTTCTTTAAGAGATTTGGTGTAGAGTCGTAGTCTTGTACGTTTCTTCTCCAAATGAGCCCAAGTCACGTGTATTTCCTCCAAAAGTCATCCAAGTGCTAAAAACATGAAAACAAACAATTAAGCACATAATCTTGGCATATTTGCATGATTTAGGGGGTTAAATGACCCTAAAAAAAGTGTATAAAATGACACCTCATCAAATACCCATACACTTGGGATTTGCTTGCCCTTAAGAAAATGGGCTTTTCTACCAGGACAATAGCAATATTGGAGGCATTTAACCTATTCTTTAAAAGCAGTTTACAATACAACCTTCTAGACCTCGTAATTAAAAGCACGAAAAGTATATACTAGCACCTCACATAAGTATTTGGATTCTCTCTTTCACTCAGGTGTATAATGAATTATAACAATTATGGGAAACGGAAAATTAACACTCATTACCTATCATAGCATATAAATTACCATAGGCTTGGTAAAGGATCAAACCTCCACCGATAGGCGCAAGTATTTGTCATTACTATCAAAGAGGTCTTTTAAAGGATTGTGATGTGTAGGTGTAAGATAACATTAATGGAAACGAAAACGGATTGGATATATTTGGGGGTGGCTTTTTGGGTGAATTTGGGATGAAATGGTTAGCTAATTATTTATAAGAATACACGCTGATTGGGTTGCTAAGCCAAAGACTTGAACAAAGATATACAAACTCTACACAACTCAACATCAATATCTTTTCTTTTTCTTTTCTATTTTTTTAATAACATAATACATCACTTGGGGCTTATAAATGCACCCATACACTTGAGTTTTAGAACTCGTCATTACAATCTATCTAATGACCCGAATTGAGGTGGATCAACATACCATGGAGATTATTTGACAAACATATGTGGGTATTGACTTAACTTTTCTTCACCATTCTTCCGCGAAATAGATACTACCATGAATCCCAATCGTCCCAAAACTGTATTTACAAGGATAAAGACTTAGCAACCGTTTACTCAATAATTAACTTGGGTTAAAACAATAATGTACTAAAAGCGAGTACATACAAGGTAGGCTAAGGCGATTTGGGTGTAACAATTGGTTTAAGGGTTAACAATGCTCTTCATTAAAAGTCCGGCTTAACCAGAAAATTACGAGAACCATGAAAAGGATTGGCTCGAAGGGTTTTACTAGGGGAGTCTTGCACTAAAAGTAAGTGCGAAGCACGGGTGTGGGATAGTTATATAGTCAATGTGACCATCATAACAAATACAGGTTTAAAACATAGGTTAATCCTTGTGCCTCTTATCATTTAGCAAATCCAAATTCTCACTATGCAGTCTCGGGATGCATCACAAAAACAAGTTTTAGAATTTAATACACTACCAGTATACTCATATAATTTTAAACCGATACCAATGTTCCAGAAAAGGCGGTAAAATCATACATACACATCCGTAACGACGGAATAGACACATACGATTACATTTGAACCTTAACTCGAACAAGCTAAAGGTAAAATTATCTTGGGTATCAAAAATAGATACCCGAATTCCAATAGATCTAAAGACGAACCTCACATTTTTTGGGTAGAATTTTGAGGGTTTTTGTGCTAGTCATATAAATTCCTATCCATGAGAGGCAATTAATACTCGATTTTCTTCGGTATATGTCATAAATAAATTTAAATTTGGGTTAAAATTACCGTCTATGCTATGTTTCGATATATTACCCATCATTTTAAGGACAAAGCAAATGGCAATTGAAGTAATAGTTTCTAAGGCTTATTTCCCCTACACTTAAGTCGAACATTGTCCCCAATGTTCTTTAGAAGTACCCGTATAAACGAATTAAGGGAAAAGAAAACAAGTAAAAGAAACTAGTACTCCCCTGGTTTGCTCAATAATGGAGAAGAAACATGCCTAGGAAGAAAGTACTGCATAAAAACCTGGAATTAATCATAATAATCATATGACTCGAAACTGACACGAGTTAATCCAAATAATTTATTTTATAAGTTTGAATTTGGTTCTTAAAACTGGATATTTCCCCTACACTTATTTCGATGCAAAATACCATTGATTGCATATAAGACAAAGTTATAAACAAACAAAGCATGATTACGAAATAATTCAAACATAATAAAACAAATAATGAAGAATTGAAACACAAGACACTCCTAATGTGCGATAAAAGTAAATATTGGGTTGCTTCCTAAAAGCGCTTTTTTCTTTATTTACGAGTCTTGTAACTAGACTTGAAGTCACACGTTCTCACGTGAGAAGTGGTCCAAGTCGATGATTTCCCTTGGACTTTCTCTTTCGGAGAGCTTTCTAGTGGTGGGCATTGACTGTAGGGTTTTGGTAAGCATTCTCACCGTCTGTGATCGAATCGTCTAATCTTCGGCATGCCAAGCTCCATCTCCGTCTTTGGGGTGGTTTGCCCCAGTTGATCGGGTTTTTAATTAGGTCCTCCAATTCCCACATATTACTCTTAAGGTTAATGGGTATGGCCCCTAAAAATTCTACCATCCATCTAAACACTAAGGTATCCTTAAAAGGATTGAGCTCGACATCTCTAGAAATTTCCCATTCTCCGGGTAAATTGCAATCTAAGAAGTCCTTCCTAACATAATAAGGGGTTTGTGCGCCCACTCTATCCGAGCGAGGCCGTGGTTTGTATGTTTCCCTTTTTCCAAGCGTGGTTCAATAAGGTGCTTCCTCCTCACCTAAGCCGATCCTTGTACTCTGATACAACTTGTTGATTCTTCTCCTACTGCTATTTTGGCCATCGTACAATATATATATTGCGTTGGCGGGAAGCTAGGGAATCCTCTTACTCTCAAATCTACTCCTAATAGGAAAGGGGTTTCGGGGGTCCTTCTTCATATCAATCACGTATAAATTATTTAATAGTTTTAGTTTTCCTATGTGGACTTCTACGTCTTTAACAATCCCAATGTGGTAGGATTTGGTTCCACTAGCCAACCCAAAGATATGGTCAGTCTTGTGAGATTTCATAAAATTTAGGTAAATAATATAATCTTATTTTATTCCTATTTTACCTTTAAGTAAAATTTTATTTTTACTGTTTACTCGACTCCTAAATTTTTATTTTTTGATTATTCTGAGTTGTCTTTTAGCGCGTAGTCTGTCTGCGCGTTCATAATAATTCTAAATTTTATTATTCTACCCCGAGGATTTTTCTAAATTTTATTACTTATGATTTTGACATTATTTTGCTTTTTACTATTTAGCCGATTAGTAATTCTTCATTTCTATTTTAACTTGAGCCGTGTTAAGAATTAATATCCGTTTCGTACCCTACGTAATTTAATTTTTCAGAAAGGTATCCCGAATGAGGTAGAACTATTTTTATTCTAATCGTTTTTACTCTGTGATTCCGCCTTAATTATTGTTATATTTTATGTTTATACTTGTTGATCTCAAAACTACCCACTTATTCTATATTTATACCCTAAATACTAAAGTTTATAAATAATAAAACAAAATTTGTGACAAAACCATCCTAGGGGTGGCGTGGCATAACAAGATTATGTGTCTAAGACACATGTCTTAGTTAATTGCATGTGTCCTCCATCTAAAACCACTATCACACATCTCATTATTCATTTTTCTTGATAAAAATTTATTTCCTCCCATTTGTCTCTACTTCTTGCCGTACCTAATAAGCACACCAACACCATTTTCTCATAAAAATTCCTAGTTAAATTCTACTCTAGTTTAAATCTTCCATGTTGGCCTAGTTATCTTAACATTTAAACACTAGTAAAACATCTTATAAGAGGTGTAGGGCCTCCCCCCCCCCGATTTTTCCTAAGTTTTTAGATGTTTATGCATGCATTAGTGATGATGATGTAGTGGGATTTTGGTGATTTGTGGTCTTGGTTTTTATTGGTAACTTTTGGAGTTGGTCGAAATTTCTTCCAAATCTTATTTAAAGGTGCATTTGTTTGACTTTATTTGTGTCCCTGTAGTATACACATAGAGATAACACCTCCCTTTGGCCTCACTTTAATTGCTATCATAGATTGGGATTTATGGCCGTTTTCGTGAAGGGTTAAAAATCTGGAAAATTTTCTCGTTTTGGTAACCAGGGTAAATAATCGTTTCACATGGTTCTAAAACTTTTCAGAAAGTAAGCACTGTATTTCTGAAAATTAGACTCAAAAAATGCTTTCCAGGGATGAAAGCCTTATATTTTTATCATTTACGAATTAGGAGCTAGAGGTTCGGGTAGTCAGGTAAATTTCATAAATTGGGAAATTTACGTATACACTTAAAATTTAAAATGTATATATTAACGTTGATAAAATGGGAGTTAAGGGGTAAATTTTAACACATGTCTTAATCAATATAAGGTCAGGTTAGACTTGAGTTTTTGAGTGAAAATTTCTTTGAAAATGCTAGTGCAATGTCATGCTTATTTTGGACACACACCTCATGAACACATAATTATTTTTACGTATCGATTTATACTTTACCGTTCTAAGACGCACCACATCTTTTAGGTGATCCTTAGAGACTCTTGCTCGGTCGACGATCTCATTACTTCTGACTTTCTTTTACTTTCGGTGAGTTCATAGCCCCTTTTTATTACCAAATTGTTTGCAAACTCTACGGGGTGAGATTACATGCTTGATTTACATATTGGACACAAGTACTTTTGAAACTGTATGCTATTTCCTGACTCTATTATTGCCTAAGTACCTACTTTGCCATTTAAGTCCCCTTTCATCATGAGCCGTTAATTACTATGGGTAGTAAACGCGAGTGTTGTGGATAGATCTATCGGGACTGACAATCCCCGTCTGGGCTGTGGTTTCTAGATAACCATTGACGCATTTAACATTTGAGGTATTTCGTAGGATGTTTGGCAGCATCTGTATCTGTTTTGGGGCACAAACCTCGAGTACTGGTTTGATTACATTTCATTCTGGTAAGGTTCTGGTGGCATGAGCTAAGGAAATAATGTATATTTATTTTAGACTTGGGGAATTGTTTATCTTGTCTAACTATTACTTAAATCATGTGGTCCAGGAAATTATTACTACTAAACCTATGAATTCACTCAACCATTGTGTTGACGTTTTTGCATGTTATAATCTCAGGTAATAATGTGCGATTTCTAGATGGAAGCCCGCTTGGATATCATGAAGGCAGATTTTGTGTTTTCCTTTATTCGATGCAAACTGTTAAACTTATTTCTCTAAACTTATGTCATCTTTTGAACTGTGTCTTTGTTTAAAAAATTTATGTGCTGGGACCAAAACTGCAACTCTGATATTTAAAATACATCAAATGTAACTTATTTAAAATGCCCTCTTTGAGGTCGTTTCCTATATCTTATGTATTATATTATGACGTGGCACCCCAATGTTACCATTCCGCTGCTAGTCTGATTTTGGGGGTGTTACAGATTGGTATCAGAGCCAGATTATAGGGAACTGGGTCATTTTACAAAACCTAGTCAATAACCAAAATTTTTAAAGATTTTCTTTTTTTTCATTTTCAAAAATGCAGAATCCTTCATCGCTTATTTGATATCTGTGCGCGCAACTCCCTGATCCTTATTTACTTCCTCGATTATCGTTATGGTATTACATATATATAATACTTGGTTAAAATTCTATCTCTTACGTCTATCTTTTGACGTATTGTTATTTATTCACGTCAGTCAATTATAAATATTGACCATCTGATTAATGATGTTTATTTATAAAAGCATCATTATTTAATTATAAAATTTTAATTTTATAATTATTCAAATAATATATGATTATTTATATCATTCATCTATCTCCTTTCTCTATTATTATCATGAACCATGACTTTGCATACCTTTACAAATTCTTAACGAATTGTGTATTTGTATTGCCAGAATCATGCCGCTTAAAAGATTGAAGAAGAAATCTATTAAGAGATTAGTGGAAAAACGTGTGGCTAAAGCTATTGATGAATATGAAAAGACTAAGGCCAATTTGGATAATGCCGGAAGTTCAGGAGGAAACTCTGAGAATGTTGGGGGA
Organism: Tanacetum coccineum; assembly: GCA_026074375.1. Taxonomy (NCBI): domain Eukaryota; kingdom Viridiplantae; phylum Streptophyta; class Magnoliopsida; order Asterales; family Asteraceae; genus Tanacetum; species Tanacetum coccineum. The sequence goes on along the minus strand of BQNB010106246.1, from coordinate 17,103 downwards.
ACTGTGAATGTGCAGGGTTTTTCGCACAAGGAACTTTATGAATGGAATATCTCAACTTTTAATGACACAGAGGGTGTTGTTGGTTTAAGGCGTTGGATAGAGAAGGTAGAGCAAGTGTTTGAAATTTGCAAGTGTGCCGAAGAAGATAAAGTTATGTTTGTTGCTAGTACTTTCGAGGGTCGAGCGTTAACATGGTGGAACAAAAATGTGCACACCCTAGGGCTCGTCAATGCTAACCATATTCCTTGGACCGAGTTCAAGTCGATGATGACTACTGAATACTGCCCAGCCACTTAAATCCAAAGGATGGAGCAAGAGCTTTGGACTTTGACTTTGAAAGGAGATGACATAGAGGCATACAACAATCATTTCCATGAGCTGGCTTTGATGTGTCCTGATTTGGTGCCTAATGAAAAGAAAAAGGTTGAGAGGTGTATTCGAGGGTTTCCTGAAAGGATCAAAGGAAATATCACTTATCCAAAGTCCACTACCCTGCACGAGGCAATCAATATGGCTCGTGAGCTGGTCAAGCAAGCAGTTCAAGGTAAGGCTGCAAGGGTGAGTGAAAGCAATAAAAGGAAGTGAGAAGACCAGCAAGGGAACAACCATCACCAGCAGCAAAACCGAAGACAAGAAACTGCTAAGGCTTATGTTGCAGCCCCAGTTGATGGTAGAGGCTACGCTAGGAACTTACCATAGTGCAATAGGTGCAAGGCACATCATCAGCCAGGTCCGTGTCCTCCTAGGTGTGGTAATTGTCACAAGCTTGGTCACGAGGAGGAGGATTGTCGAACAAGGATTCCTGTAGCTAGAGGCAATTCGTTACAGAATGTGACATGCTTTGGTTGTGGGGAGAAAGGACACTACAGGGACAAGTGTCCAAGAGGAAGAAACCCGCAGAATAAAGGTGCTCGTGGCAGAGCCTATCTTATGAGAACCGAGGAGCCCCAACAAGATCCGAAGGTAATTACGGGTACGTCTTAGTTAATGATCCTTACGCCAGTATTTTATTTGATTCGGGTGCTGAGAGAAGTTTCGTGTATTTTGTATTTACTCCTTTTATCGATATTAAAACCGCCGCCACTTAGAAACACTAGATATGATTGTTGCTTACCAAGGGGGAAAAGTTATTAACACCTTCACCGTTTTGCGTAGTTGCACTTAACCTTGCTTAATCACATGTTCAAATTTGACCTGCCACCGACCCGATTAGGAAGTTTTGAGGAAATGGTAGGAATGGACTATTTTTGTGATTTCTTAATTCTTTTAGCTTAACTATAATGTTTTCGCAATATTCTATAAAACCTATGTTACAGTTCATTATTAAAAACTTTGATACTCCAGTTTATACGTTAACATTATTTTGATGAAAAAGAAGCATGACCATCGTTTTGTCTTTTATTTACATAACTTGATAACCTTTTATAATTTAGGATGGACCATGCCATGCTGAGAGTAGTCACCTTGATTTTTTTTCCCAAACCTATCTTCTACTCATGTTTCCAAAAATCAAAATTTTGTGTGCATGTGTATGTATTGCTAGTAACCGCATATCTTTCCATCCACCTCGTCTGCAGACTCATGTTAATACTCTGGGACCAGAGTTTCCTTAGGGAGATCAACTGTTGAGATGTTTCGTAAAATTCAGGTATATAATATAATCTTATTTTATTCCTATTTTACCTTTAAGTAAAATTTTATTTTTACTGTTTACTCGACTCCTAAATTTTTACTTTTTTGATTATTTTGAGCTGTCTTTTAGCGCGTAGTCTGTCTACGCGTTCATAATAATTCTAAATTTCATTATTCTACCCCGAGGATTTTTATAAATTTTATTACTTATGATTTTGACATTATTTTGATTTTTACTATTTAGCCGATTATTAGTCTCGTTGATTATTTAACTCTGAGACGTGTTTAAGAATTAATATAGTTTCTACACCTACGTATTTAATTTTTTCAGAAAAGGTATCCCGAATGAGGTAGATATTTTATTCTTATCGTTTTTTACTTAGTGGTTCCGCATTAAACTCTTGTTATATTTTTTGTTTATACTGTTGAATATAAAACTACCATCTGTTTTCTATATTTATACCCCTAAATACTAAAGGTTTATAAATAATATAACAAAAATTTGTGACGAAAGCATCCTTGGGGTGCGTGGCATAACAAGATTAGAGTCTAAGACACATGTCACTTAGTTAATTGAATGTGTCCTCCTTATAAAACCACTTTCACAACATATCATTATTCACATTTTTCTTGATAAAAATGCTTTCTCATTTTGTCTCTCGTCTTTTCAGTACATAATAAGCACACCAACACCTTTTCTCAACAAAAATTCCTAGTTAAATTATACTCTAGTTTAAATCTTCCTTGTTGGCCTAGTTATCTTGACATTTAAATACTATCAAAACCATCTTTATAAGAGGTGTAGGGGCTGAATTTTCTCAAGTTTTTAGAAGGTTTATGCATGCATTAGTGATGATGATGTAGTGGGTTATGGTGATTGTGGTCTTGGGTTTTTATTGGTAACTTTTGGGTTGGTTGAAATTTTTGCAAATCTTATCTTAAAATGTGCATTTGGTTGACTTTATTTGGGTAAAAGACGAGTTTGGGGCTGAGATCTTGGTTGGGTTGAGTTTATTTTAGAGGTTGTTGAATTGTTTATAAGCTAGAAAGAGGAGTGGAGTTGAATTTTGGTTACACTAGTCTTATTGCATCTTGTAAGATTCGATCTTGTTCTTCAATTTTTCTCTTTTTTTTTTCTTTTTTGTAAATTATACTTTGATGTTTTTTCTATGGTAAACTTATGTTTTTTTTTGTTTATTAAGGTTGTGACAAAAAAATATGGCATTGCGTTGACTTTTGGTGAGGTCAAAACTTATGAGAGTGTGTGTTGATAAAGGGAAATTAGAGACTGTTTTAGGTCAGCAACTTGTTGGGCTTATTACGAAATATTTTTGGCTTGTGGACTACTGGAAAAATCATTATAGAGATAGACAAACATTTTTAGAGTATGTGGTGAATTGGATAGAGCCGTATCTCCTCCGGATGAGTGAGATATGGCCGATTTACTAAAAATAGACAAATATGGACCACTGTTAGGAAAATGAGTATAAATCCATATTTTAACACCTTGGAATAAAAAGTTAATCCCTATAGTAGACACATAGAGATAACACCTCCCTTTGGCCTCACTTTAATTTCTATCATAGATTGGGATTTATGGCCGTTTTAGTAAAGGGTTAAAAATCTGGAAACTTTCTGTTTTAGGTAACCAGGGGTAAATCAGTCTTTTCATATGGTTATGAAACTTTTGAGAAAGTAAGCCATACATTTATGAAAACTAGACTCAAAATTATTTCCAGGGGTGAAAGCGTTGTGTTTTTATTATTTACGGATTAGGAGCTAGATGTTTGGGTAGTCGGGTAAATTTCAAAAATTGGGAAATTTACGTATAGACTTGAAATTTAAAACGTATAGATTAACTTTGATAAAATGGGAGTTAAAGGGTAAATTTTAACACATGTCTTAATCAATATAAGGTCAGGTTAGAATTGAGTTTTTGAGTGAAAATTTCTTTGAAAATGCTAGAGCAATGCATGCCTTATTTTGGTAACACTCCTCATGAACCTCATAATTATTATTTTCGGTTAAGATTTATACTTTACCATTCTAAGAGCACTCATCTTTTGTCGGATCCTTAGAGACTCTTGCTCGGGGGTCGGGGGGGGGGGGGGACGATCTCATACTTCTGACTTTCCTTTTGCATTCGATGAGTTCATAGCCAACTTTTATTACCAAAATGTTTGCAAAAACTTATCGGGGAGTGAGATTACATGCTGATTTAAATATTGGACACAAGTACTTTTGATACTTGTATGCTATTTCCTAACTATATTATTGCTATAGTACTACTTTTTCCATTTAGTCCCTCTTTCATCATGAGCGTTAATTACTATGGTATAAACGCGAGTGTGTGGATAGATCTATTAGGACTGACAATTCCCTTCTGGGTTGTGGTTTCTAGATAACCATTAACGCATTTAACATTTGTGGTATTTCATAGGATGTTTGGCAGTATTTGTATCTGTTTTGGGGCATAAACCTCGAGTACTGGTTTGATTACATTTCATTACATGTTAGGTTCGGTGTCATGATCCACTTTGGGCTATAATGTATATTCTTTTAGATTGGTTGTATATGTTTTTATCTTGTCTAACAAAATACTTAAATCTTTTGGTCTATCGAAATTATTATTACTAAACATATGAATTCACTCAACCATTGTGTTGACGTTTTTGCATGTTTTAATCTCAGGTAATAATGTGTGATTTCTGAATGGGAGCCCGCTTGGATATCATAAAGGCGGATTTTGTGTTTTCCTTTATTTGATGCAAACTGTTAAACTTATTTCTCTAAACTTATGTCATCTTTTGAACTGTGTCTTTGTTTAAAACATTTATGTGCCGGGACCAAAACTGCAACTCTGATATTTAGAATACATCAAATGTAACTTATTTAAACCCCCCCCCCCCTTTGAGTTCGTTTCCTATATCTTGTGTATTGTACTATGACGTGGCACCTCAATGTTACCATTCCGCTGCAAGTCTAATTTTGGGGGTGTTACAAGTCTCTTCCAATAGTTCGATGTTAAGCTTTTTGAAGAGGTAAAGTGGGATTATGTTTACGCATGATCCTAGATCAGCCAAGGTGTCGAAAGGTTTTGAGTCCCCTAGTCTACAAGGTAGGGTAAATAGCCTAGGGTCTTCCATTTTTGCAGGTACTTCTCCTTGGACAAATGTTGATCCGTTTTTGCCTAGTTCTAAGCTTTCTACGTATTTATCCAATATAGCATTATAGATTGGAGCGTGAGCTAGGACTTCGAGAACCGGTAGGTTAAGATGAAAATCCTGGAATTCATCTTCAAGAGTTGGTTTGGGCTCTTCCGGTTGTTGCATTTTGAATTCTATCCCGGGTCGCAGGAGGCTTGTTTAGGAAATGTTTGCCTCCTTGGAATGTGCCTTGATAGCATTGATTAAGGTGGAGGGGTGAGATGAGCATTGGGGATCAATTGTCGGGTAAGAACGAGCAGACAAAACTAGGGAAGTACTCAGTTTCGGGTTCTTAACCGTGTCGCTAGGTAGTGCTCCTGTTATTCGATCGGTGATGGCCTTCAATACTGTGTCGATTTTGTTGGTCATCTCGCTTTGTTGCTGTTTGAAATCGGCTTCAAACTTGGACAGTCTAGCGTCTTGAGATGCCATAAAGTTGGATACCAATCCTTCTAGATTTGATTGATTGTTAAAGCTTCGAGGATTGTTGTTGAAGGAACGGTTCGGGATCGAACCGTTAGGTTGGAACCGGTTAGGTGGGTTTGAAAAATTATTTAGAGAGTTTTGGGGTTGTCTCCACCTAAGGTTTGGGTGACTTTTCCATGACGGATTATAGGTGTCACCAAAATTGTTTTGCTCGGGCTTAAAGGTATACCACTTACCTCCCGCTTCATCGGTACGCGAGGATGCATATTCAACAAAGGCTTGCTCGGGATCTTCCATGCAATACTGAGTGTCATGGGGACCACTCGCATGATTTCACAAGAGGTTGTGATCTGGTTCACTTGAGTTAAGTTGCATTGAGCAAGATGGCTTACTCAAGGTTGAAATTGATTTTCGAGTCCGATTAAATGGCAGTCGTTGTATCGGACATCTTGAGGCAAAGTGATTGCCTTGACCGGCTTAGCGAAATCCCTTGGGTCGTTCCAACTTTCGTTGTCATAGAGGGCGAGGTCCTCTAATAATGCCCAGGATTCTTCGGCGTTTCGGTCACGAAGCTTACCACCGGCCGATTGGTCAATGGTTCATCTTGTGACGGGATTGACATGGTCATAAAAAATTTGGACTTGGAGCCAAAGGTCGATGCCATGATGAGGGACTTTTTGTAGTAAGTCCTTGAAACGAGTCCATGCTTCTGATAGAGATTCTTCATGATGTTGTTCGAATATCAAGATATCGTTTCGGCATTTTACGGTCCTTCCTGGTGGAAAGAATTAAGCAAGGAAACGAGTAGTAAGATCCTCCCATGTGGTGATGGGTCCTGTTGGAAGACATTCAAGCCAGTTGGTAGCTTGATCGCGAAGGGAAAATTGAAATAAACACAAGCGCATTCTTTCTCTGTTTTTACCATTAAGGTCAAGTGAGTCCACAAGTTTTAGGAAATCCTTGAGGTGTTGGTTTGGATCCTCGGACCGAAGTCCGTAGAATGAGCATTCATTTTGCACCAACCGAATGGTGTCGGATCGAAGAGGTACCACGTTGTTCCTTACGGGGAGCTCAATGGTATTCCTGTAGCCTTCGTGGCTTGGTTTGGAGTATTCTCTAAGAGTACGGATAAGATTCTCGTCTCTTAAGGTGGTTGACGAGAATGGATTACAAAACAATTAACATAAAGAAAATATAGACTACGAGAAAGCTAATATGTAGAAATTAAAGTCTCACTTAAAAAGATTCAAGCGAGTAGAACTAAGTTAAACTATGATCGAAACCTAACTATTCCCCATGCAGCGATGCCAAAAACTTGATGCGGTCATCGTAGGACTTCAACAAGAAGTTTTACAACTCCCTAGGCAGAGTACCTAACTGTTGTAGTAGTAGTATAGGCAAGACTCGAGGGTTGTTATCGTTCTCTAGGGGAATAGGTTGGGAAGGCTTGATCACGGTCTAACAGAATTCTAGGGGTTGAGAGAAGATTATTTTTGTATTTTTATATTTATAGAAAGCAGGTAAATCTATGGTTTGAGAGGTTGGTTTGATAAACTATTAACTAAACTAATTAATAAACTAATCTACTAGTGATAACTTTATGATAATTAAATGTATTTACTTAATCATGCATTACTTATCAGATTGTTTCTCCTAATCTTGTTGCCTTGTCACACTTGTGATGTAATGTGTAAGTATTTCCTAAGTTATGAACGAATTACACGAATCCGTCGTCTATTTAATATTCCGTTAAGGCAAAGCACAAGTAAGGTAGTATGAAGACTATTACAAGGCCCCTAAGAGTATATTAAATGCGTGTGAAATACCTTAAGAGGGATCAACCATATAAGGGGCAAGGTAGTATGAAGACTGTTACCCTATGGTATCCTTTCTACGCACTCGCGTTTCCCTAGATGTGTCAACAGCGATACAGACAAAAGCTGGTTTTCTAAGGCCTAACGCGCACATTCATCAACAAGAAGCAACAGTAAAAGGATCTACAATCCGACTTTCATGCAATCATAAGCAAATACAAAGGAGGGTTTAGCCTCGCATGTTATAAAGGAAGTAAGAAGATAAATCAATCACACAACACATAGACATATTGAATGATTAATGATAAATAACCTTACTTGAATTAAAACATGGATCCAAGGTAGTACAATAGGGTTTTGAGGCCCTAAAAATGACCTATGAAGCTGCTACAAGGACTAGGGTTCGCCTCCCTAAGTTATACATAGTTATCCCAAAAGTTACACACTAAAACCCTAAAATCGGTTTTGTATACATAGAGGTATCGTGGCGACGGCGTCGCGTTATGGTCCTGACGCCGTCGCTACGTGGATGATTCTAGATTCTCTTTAAGTCGGACACGTCCTGACGCCGTCTCCAAATTCCAGACGCTGTCACTGAATAGATCACGACGACATTGCTTTATGCTTGCGACGCCGTCTCCATGTTCTATAAGCAATACTTCTTTAAGGATTTGGTGTAGGTCCGTAATCTCGTATGTTTCTTCTCCAAATGAGCCCAAGTTACGTATATTTCCTCCAAATGTCATCCAAGTGCTAAAAACCTAAAAACAAACGATTAAACACATAATGTGGGCATATTTACATGATTTAAGGGGTTAAATGACCCGAAATCATGTATAAAATGACACCTCATCAAATACCTCTACACTTGGGATTTGCTTGTCCTTAAGCAAATGAGCTTTTCTACCTAGACACTAGCAATATGAGGGTCATTTAACCTACTCTTTAAAAGTATTTTACAACACAACTTTCTAGACCTCGTAATTAAAAGCACGGAAAGCATACACTAGCACCTCACATAAGTGTTTGGGATTCTCTCTTTCACTCGGGTGTATAATAAATTATAACATAATGGGGAAACGGAAAATCAACACTCATTACCTGTCATAGCATATAAATTACCATAGGCTTGGTAAAGGATCAAACCTCAACCGCTGGGCGCAAGCATTATTCATTACTATCTAAGAGGTCTTTTAAAGGGTTGTGGGGTGTAGGTGTAAGATAACATATAAGGGAAACGGAAACGGATAGGATACATTTGGGTGGCTTTGGGTGAATTTGGAGTGGAAGGGTTAGCTAATTATTTATACGAATACACGTTGGTTTGGTTGCTAAGTCAAAACTCAGACAAAGATATACAAACTTTACATCAATCTCTTTTCTTTTTCTTTTATGTTTTTCTCTTCATTTTTTTTCTTTTTTTGGATAACATAATACATCACATGGGGCTTATAGGTGCACCCCTACACTTGAACTTTTGTATAACTTTACAAGCAAACTATTCTATGACCAGAATTAAGGTGGATCAACATAACATGGAGCTTATTGAGCTCTATTGGGGGTAATAAATTACTTCTTCCCCAATTCTTCATAAGATAAATACTACCATGAATCATAATCGTCCCAAAACTGTATTTACAAGGATAAGGACTTAGCAACCGTGTACTCAATAATTAACTTGGGTTAAAATAATAATGTACTAAAAGCGAGTACATACAAGGTAGGCTAAGGCGATTTGGGTGTAACGATTGGTTTAAGGGTGACAATGTTCTTCATTAATAGTCTGGCTTAACCAGAAAATTATGAGAACTATGAAAAAGGATATGCTCGGAGGGTTGTACTAGGGGTATCCTGCACTAAAGATGAGTGTATGGAAAGGGTGTGGGATAGTTACGTGATCGGTGTGACCATAATAACAATTACAGGTTTAAAACATGGGTTAATCCTAGTGCCTCTTATCTAAAAAATCCTAATACTCACTATGCGGTCTCGGGATGCACCACAAAAACAAGTTCTAATATACTACCGGTACACTCATATAATTTAATACCAATACCAATGTTCCAGAAAAGGCGACCTAGATCATACATACACATCCGTAATGACAAAATAGACATATAAGTCTACATTCAAACCTTAACTCGAACAAGCTAAAGGTCTAAACTATCTTGGGTATCAATAATGGATACCCGCATTCCTAAAGATCTAAAGGCGAACCTCACATTTTTGGGGTGGAATTATGAGGGTTTTTATGCTAGTCATACACATTCCTATCCATGAGACGCTAGTAATACTCGGTTTTCGTTGGTATGTGTCATAAATTTTTTTAAATTTGGGTCAAAATTACCTTTTTATGCTATGTTTCAATATATTACCCATCATTTTAAGGAATAAGCAAATGGTAATTGAAGGAATAGTTTCTAAGGCTTATTTCCCCCTACACTTAAGTTGAACATTGTCCCCAATGTTCTATAGAAGTACCCGTAAAAACGAATAAAGGGAAAAGAAATCAAGTAAAAGAAACTAGTACTCCCATCGTTTGCTCAATAATGGAGAAGAAACATGCGATAACTGGTTAAATCGTCCTCCAAGAATTATCCAATGAAACTTCCTAAGAACTTCCAAGCTTCTTCTCATCAAATATAACCTGTAATCAAAGACAAAGACAACTACACCAAGCATAAAATCGACGGGATAAATACATATACAACAAGAATTTAGGGTTTCGACTCTACGAAAGCAGTAAAGATAGGATGAGAGTAATGATATAATCATAGGTTTTTCTGCAGGTTTACAAAAGAATTACAGATTTTAAATATTGCGCATTTGTTTTTTAGAAATACTAAAAAAATCAAATTTTTTACATAGCTGGAGACGCGACGCCGTCAGGATAAATCCTGACGCCGTCTCCAGCGTCTGTGAAAATTTCTTCTTCGTTTTTAATGAGAAATTTCCTGCACACAATTTTTATAAGTCAAAACTGAAGAAAGCACTGCATAAAAACCCGAAGTTAGTCATTACAATCATATGACTCGAAACTGACACGAATTAATCTAAAATTTTTATTTCAAATGTTTGAGTTGGGTTCTAAAGACCGGATATTTTCCCTACACTTATTTTGTTGCAAAATACCTTTGATTGCAAATAAGACGAAGTTACAAACAAACAAAGCATGATTACAACTAATTCAAACATAATAAAACAAACAATATAAAATTAAAACACAAGACACTCCTAATATGCGAGAAAGGTAAATATTAGGTTGCCTCCCAAAAGCGCTTTTCTTTATTTATGAGTCTTGTAGCTAGATTCAAGTCACACGTTCATTAACGTAACTTCTCCTACATCATCCATTCGCAGTTAATATTCAGGTCGCGAGCATAATGGTGTCTTTTATAAAACCCGTATTCTAAGTCATATGTGCTTCCTACATCCTTTATGCCTAGTGTCCTCACTGAGTATTGACCCTATATGATAATAAACTCATTGTCCACTCGCTGGAGCAATTTCCTCGTTCTCTTTTCCTGGGTCCTTATATGGTGATTTTAAAGGTGATGCTCTTAGTTTCTGTCTATAAAAGAAGTCATTAATTCCGTGTTTTCCCTATTTATAGGCCAGGTAGGAGATTCAATGAAGGGTCGTCCAAATAGAGATCATAGGTGGGACAAGCTCGGGTTCGATGTTAGTCTAAATATTTTCTTGCAAAATGGTGAAAGTCTACATTGTAACTCACAAATACCGTGCATGTCCCATACCTATCCTAATCCTTGGCAAATCATTTCTTCCGCTTATACTCATCCCTTCTTTCTTAATAAGAGTTATAATAATAGGCCAAGGACATGAGTTCATGGGTAAGTCAACGTCAATATACGCAAATAGCTGTGTAAATTATGACATATCATGCAAGGAATTTTAAAGGATTCTCTGGGTTACCTTTTTTGATCCAAAAAGTCATAATTAAGTGAGCATATTGGCATTTCCTTAATCAACGTTTACATAAACCGAATTCCCGGGGGGGGGGGGGGGGGGGGGGGGGGGGGGGGGGGGGGGGCTCACTGTGTTCAACTAAATCAAGAGTTTCTTTAACATCTAACGCATACTCAATTCCTTCATCATCTTTGTTTAGATCCAAAATAATAAAACATCGTTATGTCTTTTCCGCTCCCAAGCCAGTGGCGTAATCTCTTCATTCTTCAATGCATGAGGGCAATGGTTTGGTGTTTCGAGGTGCACCTCTCTCTTTTCATTGGCTCTTCACCTCGCCATGCCATCCGAGAGTCATTTTGTTGCTTGGAGATGTATCACGATAGTGTTGATACGAACCATGGGTATGGGCTGGACATTGTGGGTCTTCATTTGGAGTAAAGAACTAGCAGACAAAACCAGAAGTTATGGTATTTAACTTTCCGCATTTAATGGGGTCTTAACTTCTTAACCGTGTCGCTAGGGAGTGCCCCTACCAATCAATAGGTTATGGCCTTCAATACTGTGTCGATTTTGTTGGTCATCTCGCTTTGTTGTTGTTTGAAATCGGCTTCAAACTTGGTCAATCTAGCGTCTTGAGATGCCATGAAGTTGGGTACCAATCCTTCTAGATTTGATTGATTATTAAAGCTTCGAGGATTGTTGTTGAAGGGATGGTTCGGGATCGAACCGTTTGGTTGGAACCGGTTAGGTGGGTTTGAAAAATTATTTTGAGAATTTTGGGGCTGTCTCCACCTAAGGTTTGGGTGACTTTTCCATGACGGATTATAAGTGTCACCAAAATTGTTTTGCTCGGGCTTAAAAGTATACCACTTACCTCCCGCTACATCGGTACGCGAGGATGCGTATTCAACAAAGGCTTGCTCGGGATCTTCCATGCAATACTGAGTGTCATGGGGACCACTGCAAATCTCACACGAGGTAGTGATTTTGTTCACTTGAGTAGGTTGCGTGGGAGCAAGATGAGCTTCCATCAAGCGTTGGACTTGATTTTCGAACTCGATTAGACGGCGGTCAGATGTACTCGGGACATCTTGAGGCAAAGCGATCGCCTTGACCGGCTCAGCCTAATCCCTTGGGTCGTTCCAACTTTCGTCGTCATAAAGGGCGAGGTCCTCTAATAATGCTTAGGATTCTTCGGCGTTTCGGTCACGAAGCTTACCACCGGCCGATTGGTTAATGGTTCGTCTTGTGGCGGGATTGACATGGTCATAAAAAATTTGGACTTGGAGCCAAAGGTCGATGCCATGATGAGGGACTTTTTGGAGGAAGTCCTTAAAACGAGTCCATCCTTCTGATAGAGATTCTCCATAATTTTGTTGGAACATCAGGATATCGTTGCGGAGTTTTGCGGTCCTTCCCGGTGGAAAGAATTAAGCAAGGAAATGAGTAGTAAGATCCTCCCATGTGGTGAAGGATCCTGCTGGAATACATTCCTCCCATGTGGTGATGGATCCTGCTGGAATACATTCAAGCCAATTGCTAGGGTCATGATCGCAGAAGGGAAAATTGAAATGAACGTAGGCCGTTCTTTACGTCTTGTTTTTCACCCTTTTTTTTTTTTTTTTTTTTTTTTTTTTTTTTTTTTTTGTAAGTAGGCACTAAGTGAGTCCATAAGTTTTAGGAAATCTTGAGGTGTTGGTTTGGATCCATCGGTGACCGAAGTCCGTAAATTTGATGCATATTGTGTTTTGGCACCAACCGGATGGTGTCCAATCGAAGAAGGTACTTAACGATAGTTCCAGAAATACGTGGAGCTCGATGGTATTCGCTGTAGCCCATGTAGGCTAGGTTTTGAGTAGTCACCAATGAGTGCGGATAAGGATTCACGCTCATATGTGTTGACAAGAAATGGGTTACGAAAAATTAGGGGACAAAGAAAAGATAACAACAAGAAAGCCTAATGAATGCAGATATTAAAACTCTCACTTGAAAGTATTCAAGGCGAGTAGAACTAAGTTAAACTATGATCAAGAACCTAACTATACCCCGGCAGTTTCGGCGCGAAAAAACTTAATAGCGGTCGTGTAGGACTGTCATCGAAACCAGAAGTTTTAGCAACTCGCCTAGGCAGAGTACCTAACCGTTGTTGAAGTAGTATAGGCAAGACTCATCGGGGGTTGTTATACATCTCTAAGGGGAAATAGGTTTGGGAAGGCGCTTGATCACGGTCTAACAGAATTCTAAGGGTTGAGAAAAGATTATTTTTGTGTTTTTATATTTTATAGAAAGCAAGTAAAGTCTAGGTTTGAGACGTTGTTTTTGATTAACCTATTAACTAAAATCTAATAATTAACTAATCTACTCTACTGGTGGGCTAACTTTATGATACTTAAATGTATTTACATTAATCATGGCATTACTTATCAGATTGTTTCTCCTAATCATGTTGCCTTAGTCACACTTGTGATGTACTGTGAAAGTATTTCGCTAAGTTTATGAAAGCGAATTACAACGAATCCGTCTCTATTTAAATATTCCTTAAGGCAAAGCAAGCAAGTACCGGTAGTATGAGACTATTACAAAGGGCCCCAAAAGTAAAGTTAAAATGCTCATGAAAATACCTTAAGAGGGATCAACCATATAAGAGGTAAGGTAGTTGAAGTACTGTTTAGCCGTTATGGTATCCTTTCTACCACTCCCGCGTTTCCCTAGATTTGGTCAATAGCGATAAAGACAAAGAGCTGAATAGCGATATAGACAAAAGCTGGTTTTCTAAGGCCTAACGTGCACATTCATTAACAAGAAGCAATAGTAAAAGGATCTACAATCCGCCTTTCATGCAATCATAAGCAAATACAAAGGAGGGTTTAGCTTCACATGTTTTAAAGGAAGTAAGAAGATAAATCAATCACACAACACATAGACATATTTAATGATTAATGATAAATAACCTTACTTGAGTTAAAACATGAATCCAAGGTAGTATAATAGGGTTTTGAGGCCCTAAAAATGACATATGAAGCTGCTACAAGGACTAAGGTTCGTCGCCCTAAGTTATATAAAGTTATCCCAAAAGTTACACACTAAAACCTTAAAATCGGTTTTGTATATATAGAGGTATCTCGGCGACGGCGTCGCGTTATGGTCCTGACGTCGTCACTATGTGGATGATTCTAGATCCTCTTTAAGTCGACCACGTCCTAACGCCGTCTCCAAATTCCAGACTCCGTCACTGAATAGATCACGACGACGTTGCTTTATGCTTGCGACGTTGTCTCCACGTTCTGTAAGCAATACTTCTTCAAGGATTTGGTGTAGGTCCGTAATCTCGTCCGTTTCTTCTCCAAATGAGCCCAAGTTACGTGTATTTCTTCCAAATGCCATCCAAGTGCTAAAAACCTGAAAACAAATGATTAAGCACATAATTTGGGCATATTTGCATGATTTAAGGGGTTAAATGGCCCCGAAATAGTGTATAAAATGACACATCATCAGAAATCCAACACTCTATATCCTAAAAGCAACTATCATCAAGTCGGTTGGAATTATGAAACACAACAAGAATATCAGTACCTACCTACTATGATTAACCAATGGGGTCCTTGTCCTCCATATCCATACATGAGTCAACCAAATGGTATGCATAACTCTAACGGACCTATGAGATATTGGGGACCAAATGCTTGAGTTGTTCTATGAATTTAGGTACTTCTAAAGGTGAAATTAAAACCGAATGAATGGATCAAGGATAGCGGGTTCTCAAGACATATGACGGGCAACAAAGATCTTTTCTCATCCTACAAGACTACAGACGGAGGTAATGTGGTGTTTGGTGGTAACACTAAAAGTAAGATCGTCGAAAAAGGTACAATCTCTCATAACTCTCTCACCATTCATGATGTTAGTCACGTAGAAAATATAGGTTTTAATTTACTTAGCATAGGACAAATATGTGATTAAAAAATGCAAAGTGCTCTTTAGTGAAACCGGTAGCGAAATAATTAAAGACGACATTACTATAGGAAGAGGAATTAGGAAAAATGGTCTTTACATAATGAAAATGGGAAACTCACCTAAAGATAGCCTTTGTCTAACCTCGATAGATGATACTTCGACCTTATGGCATCGAAGATTAGGTCACGCCAATATGCGACTAATACAATCTCTATCATCTAAAGAGCTTGTTCGAAATTTGCCCAAACTAAAATTTGAGAGTCATTTTTGTGATGCTTGTAACATTGGAAAGCAAGTACACACAATTCATAAACCTAAAAACATGGTTTCAACCACAAAATGTCTAGAACTATTACACATGGACTTGTTTGGTTCATCGGTCGTCCAAAGTTACAGAGGAAACTTCTACACCTTGGTCATCGTCGATGACTACTCAAGATATACATGGACAAGATTTTTAAAACTTAAAAATGAAGCTTTTGACCATTTTGAAATCTTAAGTAAAAAGATTCAAGTTCAAAAGGGTTGCCCTATTATATTAATTCGTACAGATCATGGTCAGGAATTTGATAATGAAGTACAATTTGGAGCTTTTTATGATGCTAATGGTATCACTCATAACTTTTCGGCTCCACGTACGCCACAATCAAATGGGGTAGTAGAACGTAAAAATCGAACCTTACAAGAAATGAGTAGAACAATGCTTAATGAATGTTGGGAATAAATCTTCACAAGAGGTTAGTACTGCTCAGATTATAACTAACAGTATTAACTAAGTTAGTACTGCTAGTACAAATTTAGTACTGCCAGTGTTAGTTTGTACTACCATAAAAGATTAATACTGCTAAAGGAAGTTAGAGATGCCAGAAAATAAGGATTACTTGGAGATGAAGATTAGAAGATAATTATAGAATAGATTATATCAGAATATTCTATAAGTTTATGTTTATCTTTAGTATATGTTGTAAGCCGACTAGGACTCCTTAGTATATAAAAGGAGGCTCTAGGGCATTAGTTGATATACAAGTTTTCATAGTTGTCAAGTCGATTTAAAAAAAGCTTCAAGGTTGTAAATCCTAGTACTAGTGAAGAGTACTCGTATTATTGATCTAATAATATTGGAG
>BQNB010106245.1:0-23430 GCA_026074375.1 Tanacetum coccineum | reverse complement strand
AAAAAGACTATAAGAAAGCAGCCATAGCATACAACATCGTTGTTTGATCGCATCTGAGCCCAAATATGTCGGAAGATTTGAGCAATATGTATTCTCGGTGAATCACTTGTATCAGATTCAACCGATATTGAACGATTGAAAGCCATGTAGCCTTCTTGGTTTGCAGCATCACCTTTATCGATATTTAAAGATGAAGGAACATCTGAATCTGAATCCGCATCTGAATTTTCATGCGGAATGTTAAAGTAGTTTGCTAAATTCGTAACCGCCTGATTCCCGATTGATTGTACCTGCGAAACACTGTCCTCTATCAACTGTACGGCAGATTTCAACGAAGTTTCCCTCTTCGGGGCCTTGCTTTTCTTTTGGAATACAAAAGCATCCTCTTCACACTCGGTGATTTCAGACATCGACGTTTTCTTTGGAGAAGCAACCGTCGATAAACTCTCGAAAGGGAAAAAGGAGTCACTAAAACCATCTGATTTTTGTTTCTTGGGAGTTAAATCATCGTTGTCAAGATTTAAAGCAGTGGGATCAATACTTTTTCGTCTCCTTAAACCCTCACGTAAAGGAGAACAGTCGGTACTCGCTGCGGGCCCCGATGCAGGGTCTGTGCTATGAAGTTGAATTTGTAAGTTTAGCATTTCTGATTTCATCTTCTCAACTTGTAAATTCCGCAACCGTTTCATTTCATCTGCTTCACGAATGTACTGTAACTGTGCGGTTTTCCATGCAGCTTTCTTTTCTTGTTCGCGTACAATAGCGCCAATTTGTTCAGCTTCGAGATACCGAAACACGTAATCGAACTCTTCAGAAGCAAACATATATGACTGCAGAGATACCAATACAAAAATGATGATTTCAACTAAAGCTGACCGTGAGGTGATCCGAAACCCATAATCGTATTTATAAAACCCTATAACCTCGTAAATATAATCCACTGTTTCACACTTTCCGTCATTGAAAGAGCCCACAAACGGAGATTGATATGCGAGTGACAGAACGATGACAGCAAAATTGTACATCCGCAACCACTTGAAGATACGGTTCTTCTTTTTAAGGATCGTGAGCCTCATTCGAAAGAAAACTAAAGCAAAAGCTAGATACCCGAGATGTAAGATATCATACTCAAGGGTTCCGGTGATTAAAATCAATGCAAGCACAAGATCTAGTAAATGACAGTAACAATAGAGTCTCAAGTAGTCAAGAATAGTCCACATTGATTTAGTTTCAAAGGAGAGATCTCGCCACACAAAAGAATTCTTACGTTGAGATAACATTTGCCGATACGTGAACGATCCGGAGAAACTACCGAACCGATCTGCTCGCAGCTTGAAACATGCAAACATGAAGACGACAAAGTAACTACTGAGCACCCTCGGGTCGTCAACGGTCAGGCCCAGCCAGCAGTCACGACAATAGTCAAAATATTGACCCGACATCTGCCAGCAATCGTGACAGTGTGTGACGGTTTCGGGGTCACCGGAAGGGATTTTGGTCCTCCAAATAGCAAAGTATTCGAGCACAAGAACAGTAGCAAACAAGAAGACGAATAAAGGCCATGCCTTTCGTATAAACTGGCGACCTAATAAAACACAGGCAGCAAGTGATGCGATAAATAATATCGATATGACGTTTAGAAGTGCAAAACTCGTAAGCAGTAATGCGATCATGGTTATTTCGAGCCCGAAAAGGATAAACATGTTTTCCATCCAAAACTTTAAGTATACTTTTAATGAAGCTTTCTGCAAGTCGAACCGTTCTTTTCTCAATGCCAGAACTCGTTTCTTGTTCCATTTATGGCTCTCATTACCACTCCCCCAGAAATACCCAAGCAAATATCTTCTGCTGCTACTCTCGGTCACTCCTGCCTTTTTTTCCGCATCACCAACTGACGGCCATGAATTACTGATTTTAATCTTACTTTTACCGACACTTGAACTAGGCGATGAATCGTTATCTACGTTTGGTAACACATCTTCTTCAGAAAAGAATAGCGGGCATGGTTCTTCCCATTGACCAACACCCGAAAGCCAACTAGGCATCATTTGAAGCCAATAAAACACGTTATACTGCAGTGTACAGGTGGCAACCACCAGGACTTTAGCCCTTAACCCATCTTCCACACCCCAAAACCCGGTCTGATACACCTTCAAACCAAGAAAAACCGACAAACTGTGATACTTTTGTTCCGGAAACATATTCAGTTTCCCACCCAACATCTGGAACAGATACTCGATAGTAATAAGAATCCCTGTGTAAACAAGAAACAATTTTGACGGGACCCGCGAAGCTTTCGGTAAAACAGAACACAACACGATACCAAGAAGATACAAGAACCCGAACGCGCTTATTGGAGATATAGCAGCAAAGAACATTGCACCAAATAAGATCTTTTGACTGTGCCATATGAGAAGCCTTCTAATAAACCCGATAAATCCGAATTGCGTTCGGTTTGGATCTTCCTGTGTTCTATACCTACTTTGTCTCCTCTCGTAGCTATAAAGCTGCATCACGATTGTTATTGCCAATGATTCATAAACGTTCTCTAATAATGACCCTTCGGGCTTGTATCCAAGATTTGCATAAAGATCGAATTTTGTGGATACCCATGCCTCCAAAGTGGGGAAGATGCTTAATATATAGCAGACAATAAACATGATGATTGCATATAACTTCAGTGGGTACCAAAGGCGTCGTTTTGTCTTCTGAACAAGTTGTCTACCGGTAATCCAAAATAGAAGAAGGAAGATGAACCCAAATGATACAAAATTCGGTCTTGCCATATAAACAGTGACCAGTATCGTTACAAAAGCAATATAGGTGCCAAATGATCGATACAACGACAGAAACTTCTGTCCGACTGAACTCAGATATGAAGCCACTTTTCTCTCTGAAAGAAGATATAAAACTAGTGAGTACATCTAGACTTCTAGTCTTCTATGCTATTTTCAGTCCTAAGAGGGAGTCTGGATATGTGTACCCAAAAGTGACTATTGCTAGCCTAATAATCAGAAAATTATTTACTTCAAGCTAGGGATTACCTAAGTTTACATTTATCTCAATAAATGGATTTCTATAAAAAAAATTACTGATATGTTTTGACCGCAAATAATAAAAAAAGCATAATCATAATACTAGAGGCGGCTCCCTTAAATCTCATTACTTATATTATTTAAACAATTAATCTTATTCTTAAATAGAACAATTAGTTTTGTGTCTACTAAACACTGTGAGCAACTTTTAACCTAATTGACTCGTTTTTAAAGCAATTTGTTTATTTTTTACCAGTTCGACCCGTTGAACCGGACCATTCATAAGTAAAACTAAGTAAAACTAATAATTTATAGAAACATCAATAGACACATGTTGACCTCATACAAAACCTGTCATTCTGCCACCGTTTGATAATCAGTTTACCTAAATACTCGAAACTAGTCATTTTGCGTACAAGATTTTAGTAATCAGTTTAAACGCACATCCAATCCCCATACCCTACTAAGGCGGGATTGGGTATCGTTGTTGTTGTGAGTTTAAACGCACATCCAATCACACCCTACATCTTCATTACATCTAATGTAGAAAAAAGGTAAATACCTTGGGATGGATTATCATCATTGCTTGTGGAAGTTCCCGAGGCGTAAACAGAAAGCAAAACTGACTTGTTCAAACCAGCTTTCAAGATGCTGAACCCAACAGGAGGACATGGTGTGTGCTGCACGATTGCCGAGAACGAAAACAGCATTTTATAGCCGTGTTTATGTATAGCACAGAAGCATGCAAGCAAAGCTATTTCCAAAAAATCCCAAGGGCTATTATGTTCATAGAAACCTGTTGCAAATTTCGTTCAAGATTCTAAACATTACAAACAGTACAAAGTAGAAGATAAAAACCATGTAACTAGAGGTGGCAAGGTCCAAGGGTTAATATATAATTTACATGTCATTTTATTACAGGTCAAAACATGCAAATCAGACACCCTTTAAATCACACTAATTTCAATTGGGATTTAAACCTACAACCATATGGTTGGGGAACACCTCACATTCACACTAATACCTCTAGGCCAAAGGCCCGTTGGTTACCCATAAATACTTTTCTTTTATAAAAAATACTGTAATTAATTTGTTGATTATGATTAAAATTTGAATGAAACAATTTAGGAGGTTGTATGCATTAATAACGACCCATTTTAGCTAAACTTTTAACTTTGACCTGTTTGAGATAAAACATGCCCAAATTGACCCATTCATAAGTAAATGGGTCAGAATTGCGATCTATACAATTAACCAAGAATAGAATTAGTCCAACAGACGAACCTAATTGAGATAAAATTTCCAGACTCATGGAGCCACTTTTCTCCAAAGCTTGAGACACAGGAGTGATTTGAAGAGAATACAAGAAAGCGAAATGAATCTCGCACAGAAGAAGAAGTGTTTGCCTCACTTTGTTGCTGATATCATGGCTCAAAAGATACAGGAAAAAAAATACCACTGCAAAACAAATTTAGAGTTTTTTAAAGCTTCTCATGGACGGATTGGATGATAAGCAAATAGAGTAATACAATCCCAATTAACGTACTGTATATAGCATGGATGAAACCAGGCTTCATTGCAATGAGAAATATTAGGACTAGCATGATTGCGCGAGAACATTTTCGCAGTATCCAAGCAATCGTAGCCACAATCAGCACTTTTGTTTCTTCTTCAACTGCAATTGTAGCCATAATTTCTTCGTAAATATTAATATTGGAAAAAAGGTTATATCGGGTTAGAGAACGATAATATGATCTATGACTTTAACTACCTACAAGTTCCTGTATGACAACTATTCCACCCAGATAACAGCTTTACGGGTAAATTCTTTTGGTATGAAGCGGTTTTAGTTGACCTGAAATACTTTTTGGTCCATAATGTGCATGCGATAAGAGGCTTACATTCTGTGGGTCCAATTTTTTACTATCAATATATTCCAAAACATATAAACAGGACCCGCAGAATGAAAGTGATACCTACTACATTAGCATTAAACCCAAAAAGAGTAATTTAGCACTATATTACCTTCTGGAGTAGCATCTCCATTGGAAGTTTGGTGGTCTTCCTCATCAGATATGTAAAGGAAAACAGAATTGTTCACAAGATTCCCGAGTGCGACTAAAACTCCAAGACAGAACTGAGCTAGTAGGAAGAATCCAGGAATAGGATAATGCCATAATCCCACCATTTCCCAAATGTCCATGTCCTGCTTATGCAATAAAGAGAAAACGAAGACATCAAACGTCATCCCACCATTGTAAGAAGAGGTGGAAAGATGATACGGCAATAGTTCAATAATGGGTTTGCACTGAAATGGGTCCATTTAATACGAACCAAAATGAGCCAGGTAAGGTTGGGTTGAACCGCTGACACTTTTTGGTCCTTTTTTTATAAAAAACTGTGCATTAAAAATAGACTTTAGGCTACTTTTAACTCGTTTGACATATCGACCCATTTATAAGCAAATGGGTCAAAATTGCCACATCTACATAAAGATGAGAATATTGCAAACAAAAGAATAAAAAAGAAATTTACATCTCCAAGATCCCAGTTGAGGTAAGAAAATGCCACGTTGAAGATATATGTCATGACAGCCCACAAGAGAATAAACATAAGGAGCAGTCCGTTTAGCCGATGCAAATGAAACACTGACGGGAACGCGAATATAATGTAACCAACATATACAAGTAACCCAAATGCGCATACACTTGCAAAATAGAAGCTCCATAAAGATAGGGCAAACAAGGAGACCTGTCAATTTCATCACTGAAAATTTAACAAATAAGCGAAAGTATAATTGATACTCAACTTAACCTGAAACCATAATTCAGTAGTTTTAGGTCAAGTAAGCAACAATCATGTCAATTAATATTTAATTTGAGGTTTGCTTATTAGTTTTTATAGTGAAAGGGTATTAGGATGTGCGTTTAGGAAGTGATTATTGCACCTTGAATCAGATAAAAAGTTGAGTAAAAGCTAGGGACATTAGAAAATTTACATTGATCCCAAAAACTAAGGGTGTGTTTAGTTGGGGGAAAATATCCCAATTTTTCAGGAAATTTTTCATTTGAGAATGGAAAAACTGAAAACTTGTTTAGTTGCACTTTTTTTCCAATATTTTTCAAAAAACAAAAAATTCTCATTTTCTAGATTTATATGGAAAAATAGAAAACCACAATTTACTATTCTCCATTTCTTTTTTTCCCTAACAAAATAAAAAGTAAATATAACTCAAACCAAATAAAACGTGAGTACCAATATTCTAACCCTATCTAGAGGTGGCAAATGGGTCGGATTGGGTCGGTTTGGGTCATGGGTCAAATGGGTCATGGGTCAAACAGGTCATGTTTTAAAAATGGGTCTAACGGGTCATGGGTCAAACGGTTTGGGTCAGGTCGACCCACTAAATTATGGTGTTTTCATACATTTTTGAACGTTTTATACGTTTCGTCAGTCTTTTTACGCTTTCGTCGGTTTTTTCCGTTTTTTACGTTTTCGTCCGATTTCTTATGGGTCAAACATGTCATGTTTTAAAAATGGGTCTAACGGGTCATGGGTCAAACGGTTTGGGTCAGGTCGACCCACTAAATTATGGTGTTTTCATACATTTTTGAACGTTTTATACGTTCCGTCAGTCTTTTTACGCTTTCGTCGGTTTTTTCCGTTTTTTTACGTTTTCGTCCGATTTCTTACGTTTTCGTCCGTTTTTTACGTTTTCATCCGTTTTTGTCCGATTTCTTACGTTTTCGTCCGATTTCTTACGTTTTCGTCCGATTTCTTACGTTTTCGTCCGTTTTTTTACGTTTTCGTCAGATTTCTTACGTTTTCGTCTGTTTTTTTACGTTTTCGTCCGATTTTTTACGTTTTCGTTCGATTTCTTACGTTTTCGTTCGTTTTTTACGTTTTCGTCCGATTTCTTACGTTTTCGTCCGTTTTTTACGTTTTCGTCCTATTTCTTACGTTTTCGTCCGTTTTTTTACGTTTTCGTCCGATTTCTTACGTTTTCGTCCGTTTTTTTACGTTTTCGTCTGATTTCTTACGTTTTCGTCCGATTTTTACGTTTTCGTCCGATTTTTTACGTTTTCGACCGATTTCTTACTTTTTCGTCCGTTTTTTTACGTTTTCGACCGATTTCTTACGTTTCCGTTTTCTTCCGTTTTGGACGTTTTCTTTTGTTTTTTTGACCCATTTCTTCGTTTTCTTACGTTTTATACGTATTTATTCGTTTTAAAAAACAGATCAAAACGTAAAAAAACAGACGAAAATGGACGGACGCGTAAGAAAACAGACAAAAACGAACGAAAACGGACGTAAATGTAAAAAAGAAGACGAAAACGTAAGAAATCGGACAAAAACGTAAGAAATTGAACGAAAACGTAAAAAAAAGACGAAAACGTAAAAAAACAAACGAAAACGTAAGAAATATGACGAAAACGTAAAAAAACGGACGAAAACGTAACTATAAAAAAATAAAAAAAAAAAAACGGTACGATAATCGAAAGAAAACGTTTCAAAAAAACAACGGAAAACGTAAGAAATCGGACGAAAACGTAAAAAACAGACGAAAACGTAAAAAAACAGACGAAAACGTAAGAAATTGAACGAAAACGTAAAAAACAGACGAAAACGTAAGTAATCGGACGAAAACGTAAGTAATCGGACGAAAACGTAAAAAAGGGGTGAAAACCTAAATAATATGACGAAAACGTAAAAAACGGACGAAATCGTAAGAAAACGGACGAAAACGTAAAAAAACGGACGAAAACGTAAGAAATTTGACGAAAACGTAATGTTAATTGAGATTTATATATGTTCGATAATGTTAATTTCGAGTATACTACAAATTAAATATATGCTTATGATTGTAGTTAGTTTTTATTAATTTCATTTGTATTTTATTTTTTATTGTTTTTATAATCGTATACAAAGAGCTAATATGAAAAAAATATTAAATATGAAAAGAATAATGAGTGAAAATAGATCCATCTAAACATCTTTTCATTTTTTTAAAAAGAAAAATACAACTCTTATCTAAACAGGTTTTCAAAATTCTCAACTCTTCTCTAGAGAAGAAAAACCATCTCCTTCTCTAGGAATTTAGAAACAGAAAAACATGAAAAAATTTCCACAACTAAACACCACCTAATTTTCTTACAACTGCTTACCTACTTCTCCATATCAGTTTTTTTTTACCCTAAATAGACATAAATTATATTCATAATCACCGTTTATGCATACTAAAACACTCACAGATCTTGTGAATTCAGATTGCAATAATCTCCCCTTAAATAGATCAGGCATATATCGACCTTTAAAAGTATTTGAAGGGTATATAATAGGAGCATTACACTGATTTATATTTTGCGTAATCAAGTAAAGGGGCATCTAAATAACAAAAAACAAGGAATACACAATAACAGAAATGCAGTTTGCTATAGTTGAAATGTAATATGCAGATGAGGTTTAAGGATATGTACCGGGACACCATATGTAAAAAAGTTAATGGTGAATGTCCGTAAAACTGCACCTCTTAATAAAACATTGGTGTGTCTTACACCAGATCTGCAAATTACAACACTTTCAATTAAAGATCCTAAAAGAAGGTGTAACTTGTAAGGATATCATTATATTCAAATTCTAGTTTTATAGAGAGATCAGAGCAGTAAATGTTCCTTACCTTGATTCTCGAACGAAAAAGGAGCTTTTTAAGGGAAGAAGATGTTCAGTCAAGTTGCCTTCCCGCATGGACATGATGGAATCCATGTCTTCCAAATCAAATTTGACAAAAGATACCTGTGTAATCATCCAAAGAGAATGTGAACTTTGATAGCTATTAGTTTATAAATAAAACCAATAGTTGATACGAATGCAACGATTATAAAAAATTCTATTAAGTATAGTCTACGGAACAACTACAACAACAAGAGATGGACCGGAACTACAGAAGGTTCCACAAGTTAGACACAACACAAAACTTAGTTGGTTGCAATTTTGACCCAGTTACTTAATAAAAATTGGGTCGTGTTTCCTTTTTTTTAATCCCAAACGTGTCAAATAGAAAAAAAAGTTTAGACTATTATCCCAAACGCCCAAATTCTATTTTTAATATTTACAATTTCCTAAACTATTGCGTCCAAAATTTTAGATTATCATCGTATTTATGTATGTTTGCAATCATAATTGACGCGTTTTCTAGGTCAACTCACCCAAAGTACCCACGTTTGACCCGTTACCCAACCCGGCAGACCCGCCCAACTTGCCACCTTTTAAGTCTAAAACCCCTGAAAACGCTTACCATGAAGCAAAATATGATTAGTGAAAGACCCGAACAAATTTGTGTCCACGATGAGATTGTCGAGACTTGGTAGAGGCCAATGAAATCACATATTGTATTAAAGAGCTTTGGAAACCCTAAGGGGAGCTGATGGACGTAAAGCAATAAAATACTGAATCCTGCATACATCCAAAGAGGTCTCCACCACCTTCATTCAAACATAAATAAATAGATAAAAGAGTAAGCAAAATGTAAGCAACAACCAAGAAAATGATTTAAGACATCCTAATTCGTTATCATAGACGCGCATCCAAACACCCCCATAATAGAACTACAATCAGATTCATTAAAAAATAATCCAAGTTCACCTGAAGAGGCCATGAAAGTTGCTCGTTAAGGACCAATCCACAAGACCCACACAGCTGCAAATGAAAAACGGCAAGGAAGCCCAAGAAGAATAACTGATTCCCACGGCCAACTGAACAGCAGGCAATAACAAGCAGAAAGCAACCTTCAAGTGTGAACCTTAACATTCAAACTTTATAATTAGAGAACTTTTTGTTAATTACATTATAATCCAAGAATTAAATCAATCAGCCTTACTAACCTAATTCCTCAAAAGCTGACGAAAATCTCCCAAAAAACGTAGACGCCTGTCTAAATAAGCCAAATCTGCTTTCTTGGAGTTCAACAAAAGCAGTGAACGCCGCTAATAGTTGCACGACCAAAAGATAAATCACTACTGGTGATCTCCATGTTTCGACTCTGAAAAAACATACTTTATTAATCTGCGTAATAGCATAATTATGAAATCTCGCGGATTTTACTAATGATCAAATTCAACCAAAAGTTGGATTATGATTCTTACATCATGAATCCTAACAGCTTTGCCCACCAGGGTACTTCTGAAGTGCAGCTTCCACACACAACAGCCCATGTGATTAGGAACGTTACTTGTGAAAGGATGACGAGAAATGAGAAAAGAATGACCAGCCATAGCAGTGTTCTGCCCCTGGTTTGAAAACCTGGAAAAGTATATGATATACGTAAGCATCACATGTTATGAGCTAGCAAAAATGTGTATAGATGACTACATAAAACTTTTTACCTCTTTTTGGAGGAGTGAATAGTATAATTAGAGAAGCTAGCAAATTGCCAAGTGAGATCAAACTCCAATTGAGTAAGGCGGCTGAAAAAGCAGAAAGGATGAGGTTATAAGTAACTATTCAAATTGACTAATAGCATACGCAAGTGCCCATAAAAGGCTTAATAAACTAATTATAATATCTCAATGTTAACAAACATATGAAGTGACAGAAACTGTAAATCAACGCCAATGTTTAAGCCAACAGTCATAATTAATTAATTATCATTCTAAGTCTCAAAAAGTGAATCTAAGCAGGGTTATCAGAAACAGCTCTAATCTGATACTGATTCTAAACCTAAAAGTGAATAATCAAGTGCTATACCCCTTGCCCACATCTTAATCTATTTATTTTGACCCAAAATAAGCTGAACACCAGAATCTCGATCGCCTTTTTTCCAATCACTCAAATCTCATTGTCATGACTTCAATTTGAACACCAGAATCTCATTGTCTCGATCGCCTTTTTTCCAATCACATATCTAAACATGATGTGTATCGGTTTAAACATAAACCTAGGACATTACTTCATATAAATCATAGTTTCTACGCTAGCTAACAGTCCAATTACAACATATATATCTTATATAAATTACTGCAACACCCTCATATAAATAGGCTGTAATTGGTATCTTTTGGAATCTGTCTATACGCTCCTGTTTGAAACGCTAATTGAAGAAGCGTTTAGCTTTTGGGACTGTATGCTTGTTTTACAGTTAATAATAGTCACTGCTACACGCTTAAAACAAAAAGAAACAGCTTTTAACTACACCTATAACTAGTATCGTCAAACATAGGCTATTTAAGCTACGAATCTTCACATTTCAACTATTATTATTATTATTATTATTCTAGATAAAAGTATATGCCATAATTCAATCTAGTTTACTGAGTAACAAACAACAATTGCTATAATTCTAGATAAAAGGTGGTGAGTCCTATTGTTACTACTTCTACTGTTGTTACTCCTATTGTTGAGAAGTCTAATGATGGTTTCCAAACGGTGGGTAAAAAGAAGAAGAGGAAAGGTAAATCCAAGTCTACTAATGGTGGTGAGTTTGCTGGTCCCTCGGTTAAACAAAATGTAAGATATGAGACTAAGTCGACTACAAGCGCACCAAAGAAGGGAGCTACTAATGTGGGTAATACATCTAAATCGACATCTATGATGAAGACTACTGTTACTTCTTCTATGAATGATAATATCATCACGTCTAATTCTTATTCCACCTTGAATGCTGAAGAAGAAGATGAAGAAGAATATGTTGAAAATGTGTATGATGAATCGGCTAACTTATTTCCAAATACAAAAACTGGTGAAAGTTCTTCTTTCACGGTTGCTGCTGGTTAGCTTGTTCAGTTCAGTCATTTGTTCTAGTTGCAATTAGTTGTCTCTAGAGTTGTAAGTGTTTATGGCATGTCATAAGCTCTAGTTTTAGGTGTTTATCAAGTTGTTTTAGCTTGAGGTTAATGTGGTATTTCAACCACATTCCATTTGTACTTAACATTTTCGGTTTTAATATACTTTACCGGGGTAACCCTTTACCCAAAAAAAAACAACAATTGCTAATTACAAGGAGAGGTGGATGCAGGACTCTAAGTTATCACATGCACAATTTTTTTTTTTTTTTATGAGTATAAAAGAAAAAAAATGAAGTAAAAGTTACGATTTTATTAAAACTATAAGAACACATGCATTTATTTTGACATATTTGCGCGACACGAAAACATGTATTTAACGAAAATTAACACTAGGCGGCAATAGGACCGGCCCTGATTACAAGACCTGAATTAGAGGTGTAAAAAACATGATAACTACTAGAGTTTAGTAGAATCAACATACTACATTCTGATATGTGCCCGGCACATGATAAGGGAAGACAGGAGCTGATGTGATTGGTCAGCAGGTAACATTCTTGTCCCCTCCCCTCAGGAGCTAACCAATCATTTGTTAACCAATCAAGAGTTGATGAGCTGACACATCACATCAGCTCTTGTCCCCTCCTTATCATGTGCCCCAGGGGCACATATTAGAAAAACCTATTAAAAAATGGCAGATATTTGCTTAAAACTTAAAAACTAAAAAAAAAAACTATATTTATAAAAGGCAATGTAATTTATTAAATATTTAAATACTTAATTACAATTTATTTATTTTAACTAGAGCTACAATTTAAACCAGTAACTTTGTTGGTTCTCGTAGATACATAAAAACAAAAGTTGCATACACACAAATTAACGCCCCTATGCACGGGCAATAGTATGTAAAAGATGGAGTACCTGTTAGCAGCAGTAACGGCAATAGAAAGCCACCAATAAATCTTCCCATTATATTAATAATAATAAATGGAAATATGATCGATTCATACCATCACCTCCTCATTAAATCACTCACATGAAAGGAATTGAGAAAGTGAAGGTGGTGTTGCGTTTGGGGAAGTGAAAGTCAATATGTATGTTGTGACAGTGGATCTTGGAACTCAGATTACCATGTCAACAACTCATTTATTCAATTATGTGTGTTGCGTTGAGTTGAGGGGGAATTTATTTTTATACGCATCTGTATTGCTTGGATTGGTCTACTGGGATGTGTAATGTGTGTCTGGTTTATTAGTAGGGCCAAGCCTTTGATTTGTTTGCCTTTTCGAGGTTACATTTTTGCAACTACTCCCTCAAGTCACAGGTTCATTATTTACGACAAAAACACTGTTAGAACTCGTTTGGTTAGTTGTAATTGAATGTTAATTGATGTAATTGTAATTAAATTACAGTACGTAGGCTGTTTGGTTTGCAGAATGAAATAATTGTAAACACTGTTAGAACTTGTTTGGTTCGTTGTAATTGAATGTTAATTGATGTAATTGTAATTAAATTACAGTACGTAGGCGGTTTGGTTTGCAGAATGAAATAATTGTAATTCAGATTATATTACGTAGACTGTTTGGTTTGCGTTGTAATTGTAATTCAGTCATTACAATTACATCAAAGGAGGGGATTCAGATTACATAGGAAGTTGGATGAAAAGTTTTGAATTACGTTTTAAAAAAATTGATAAATTGGACTAGAAACAAAAAGATCTTTTCTAAGTTCGACTTTAAAAGCGGATTTTGGCAAATAAAAATGCCGATATATTTTGTCGGTTCAAAATCTAATAAAACTTCGTTTAAGTAATTAAACATATAATTAAATTCATTAATAGATATTATATTATATTAATGTTTCACATATTTAAAGTCTTCAATTAACAAGATAAACACATATAAAAACATGTATAAACAACATATCAAAAAATCATAAAGAAACTATTAAGCTATCAAACCGAACAATTAGTAAACAAGTAAAACGTATCATTTTTTAGCATATGAGTGATATAAACTTTATAAACTTAAATTGAATAACATTTTAAAATTTTTGTTTTAATAAAACAATCCTTGTAATATCTAAGAATTATGATACTAGTTAAGATTATTTTAAAATTACCTAAAAAACGAGTCCAACACGCTTTCGTATCTGTCTGCCTTTTTGACCAGAATATTACCGGGTTATACCACTAGACTTCTTAATAGAGTATACCAACCCCAACCTATCCTTGTGGGATAGGTGACTTCTTTTGTGGCTTCTTCAATAATATTTAGCACAACCCAATTTCGTTTCCTACGGTAGGCGTACGGTAGACATATATTGATTCGGTTGGAAGTGTTATTTAGATAAGAGTAAAATAACCAAAACAAGGTATATAACTCCAGGAGATTATAAGAAAAGGAAATGCTTTTATTTACTCATGATGGAATATCTTACAAAGTTGGTACAAAGATGCATGGAAAGTAAAATTACATGTGCATGGAAGGAACAATGCCTTTTTTATTACAATTCATGTCTTATTTATATTTTTGTCCTTTACACCTGGCCTTCAAGTCATAGAAAGTATATCTCCTGGTCTTCAAGTCTTAACAAGTGTGTTTTGTATGGCCTTGTCATTTTTGATGAAGATATACGTATCATGGATGATAAGCACAAGCTAGGGAATTTCAACTTATCTTTGAATTTTTTAGAATATCATATTTAAAATACTTTAATAAAATCACATGGGCTGGTCTTATAGTGATTTAATCACTAATCATCTGACCTTTATCTTTAATCATAAGGGATTACGGTTACTTCTTTGTTTTTGGAGCAAGCAGGACATATTCCTCCTCCTTGTCTTGCGTGAACCCTTTGAACACAAAACTTGCTCTGCGTATCTGGACTTGATTTTATTATACCTCTTTCAATCATTTTCAATCTTTGTTGGAGATACATTATGGCTCCTGAGGGTGATTTCTTTACGGGAGTAATCATTACAGGGGAAATTTTACTTTCTCCTCCGTAAGTTTTGAAGTCTCTTTTTAATGTCGTCTCCATTGTTGTTAAAATTATCCTCAGTCCGATGGCTCTTCTTACACGTGTCCCTTTTCTGGAAAACCCATGAAATGGTTTTCTAAACGTCTCCATGTTATTATCTTTATCATTTATTATTACTAGCTGTATGAAATGATATGTTGGGTATCTGTATTCATCATGAAAATCTGGCCTGGCTGACAAGAATTTTAGCATTAACTGATCTCTGTAGTTGATTATCGGGTTATTTTGGTAACATTCTTTAATTGAACTTTGTAACCACATCAGCATTTTTGATACCTCATGGAAATCTGGAGGTGTAAGGTAAATCGAGTTTAAGGCTCCAAACTCGTACCAGTATCTAATTTCGTCAGGGTTAAAATCTTGTAAATAATTTATTCGAGGGTATACACCCTTGAAATCAACAAACCTTATACCTGTTGATGGAAGACTATATAACTCTTTCATTGTTAAAATTTGTAGTTCAACAGGATCTTGAACAATCGGGTTTTGAATAATTTTTTCAAAACTTGAAGTTTTATCTGATTGAGGTCTAAAGGAATAAGTTTCCTTAACATTGATTGTTTCTTCTTTTTCAGAAATCAAATCCATCATTTGTCATCAGAAGAACAAGATGGGATATCGGTTTTACCAGAATTTTCTTTTACTAAGGCCCTTATTTGAAGGCTATCAATTTTATAATTGCTAGCATTCGCTGCTATCGTCTTGCACTGCCTTTTAAATATATCTTTAACATGTAGTATATTTTCTAGGATAACTCCAACTATATTCATTAGTTCTGCCATATCTGAAGCAGTATCCTTTATTTCGATTACGAATATATCTATGCGGCTAAGCAATATATCAAGATCTTCAATTATCTTTTCCATCTATGGTCAAGAAATATGCTAAAACATTTTTTTCAGATTTAATAATTTCAATATCAAAACTATATTCAGATAAGAGGGTTTTCCATCTAATCAATCTTTTAAATTCAGGCTTTGAAGGCATATTATTATTTATAAAAGCTTTTACTTGAGTATCATCAGTTCTTAGCAAAAAAAAAATGGTAGCAAGAAATAATAAAAATTTTGACAACTCTTTACCATCGCTAGTAATTATTTTTCATTTATATGATATCTTGTTTCTGTATCGCTAAAAGTACCAGAACAATATCTAGAAATACTTTCTCCAATTTTTTGTTTTTGATTATTGTAATCTATCCTTTTAAGTACCTCAGCTCCAATTATTTTCTGAAGCATCAGTTTCTAGAATTATATCATCATCTTCTTTTGGTAATTGTAGTTTAGGTAAATTTTTACAAAGATCTTTTATCTTTTTTACATGACCTTCTAGGTTCTTATCAAAACTAAATATTTTATCTTTTTTGAGTAATTTTTGAAATGGTTTCCTTAACTCCACCAAATTTTGAAAAAAATCTGAAGCGTAATTGAGTATGCCAAGAAAACTTTGCACGTGTTTTTTGTCAACTAATATATCTGGAAAAGATGAGATTTTTTCAAGAATGTGGCTTTGGGGTTCAATTCCATTACCATCTAATTTCATTCCCAGAAATTCAATTTATTTTTTTAATCAAATTCGTTTTCTTTTCAAACAAGGCTAAACCATTTTTAGTACATAAATCCACAAAAATATCAAGGTGTTTTAAGTGTGAACTTATATCATCTGATAGGATTAAGATATCATCAATGTATACAAATATGAAGTCATATTCTTCAAAAATAATATCCATTTTTCTTTGAAATATTTGAGGAGCATTTTTTTAATCCAAAAGGTAAAACTAACCATTCATATTGGCCTTGTGGAGTAGAAAATGCAGTATAAACTATACTATCAGGATGCATTTTTATTTGCCAAAATACGCTTTTACAGTCGAACTTAGAAAAGATCTTTTTGTTTCTAGTTCAATTTATCAAACTTTCTTTATGTGGGAAAAAATACCCATTAAATACTGTATTTTCATACTTTAAATCATCAGTATTTATTATTATTATTATTATTATTATTATTATTATTGTTATATAAATATGAAAATAATAATAATAAACATAATTATTTTATATTATTTATATTATATTATTTATATTATATTATTTATTAATTATATTTTATATTATATATTATATATTATTATCATTATTATTATATATTTTATATAATATAAAAATAATAATAATAATAAAATATTTATTAATTATATATTAATTATATTATATATTTGTATTATACTTATATTATTTATTATTAATATTATTATTACTATTTATTATTATTTATATTATTTATATTACATTTTATATTTTATATTATTTATATTATATATTTATATTATTTATATTATATATTTATAGTATTTATTATTATTATTTATTATTATTATTATTATTATTATTGTTATTATTTATTTAGTGTTATTTATAGATTATTTTTATTATTTATTTATTCAGTATTATTAATATTATTATTTATAGATTATTATTATTATTATTATTTTATTATTTAGTTATTAATAATATTGATATTATTTTTATATTTATTATTATTATTATTATTACTACTATTTATTATTATTATTATTATAGTAATATTATTATTATTATTAAGTTTTAAAAAAAAATTGAATTACATTACGTTGAGGTTCAACCAAACACAATGGCACAATACATCAATTACAATTCCAACTCTTTAAATTACAATTCATTCAAATTACAATTCCCTTGACATATTACAATTTCTTTCAAAACATACTGTGAACCAAACGCACCCTTAGGGTGTGTTTAGTTGGGGTATATCGGGGGAAATTTGTTGATCCCAATGAACAAATCTTAAACTCCTTAGCTTAATGTAAGGTTTAGCTGTATTAAATAGATCCAAGACAACTATGGTAGAAGCTAAGATTGAGAATATCACAAACTATGCGGAATCTAGTTTGTAATACTAAGAAGAACAATGAAACAGTAAAACAATCAAAGACAAACAGTTTATCAAACTTTCAGCCTCAATATATTAAATACGAATACTCAAAAGTATTAGGGTTACAAAAACCTTGAAGCTATGACAATGACTCGTTTTGGTACATTGAATTCTATACCCTAGGACCTCCTTTTATACACCAAGGAGTCCTACAAGGCTTACAATACTTTCCTAAGTTATCATGATCTTTTAAACAAATAACTTATACATATCTTTTACAAAAATAACTCAATACTTATCTTCGTAAGTATTCTTGTTCTCCAATCCTTTCTCTTGTCTTTATCCATTTGACAGTAGAAACTTTTCCAAGCAGTTGTAATCTTTCAGCAGTTTAAACCAGCAGCATTAACTTTTGAACTAGCAGCACTAACTGAGCACAAGCAGTAGTAAGTACTTAGAATATTTTCTTCATTCTTCATCAGCAGTACTAAGTTACACTAGCAGTACTAACTTTATGCTAGCAGTTGTAACTTTACTCTAGCAGTACTGACATATACTAGCAGTACTAACTTTTGTACTAACAGTACTAATATATACTAACAGTAGTAACTAGCAGTAGTAACTTTATACTACCAGTACTAACTACTTAACATAATTTTCATTAGTATCACCAATAGTACAAAGTATACCTGAGCAGTATTATCTTTAAGAATTATTTTGAAGTCTTTAAATCCTAACAATCATCCCCTAAACTTGATGTTCATCTTCTGAATCTTCAAGTTTCTTCATTAAAAAGTCTTCATCACTATCAGGAGGATGCATTCAAACGCTTCATTGACCCTTTTCCTGCTTTGTCATGAGCTTGAGTAGTTGATAGCACATCTCATTCCAATGATCAGCTTGAAGTTTCTTGTTGAGCATATTTGTGATTGTTATTGGTGTGAGAGGATATCTCTTCTCAACTAACATAAAGATGTGTAGATTTTTAAATCTCACAAAGTGCACTCCACAAGAATCAAACAGCTTCCAAACAGTCACTTTGTATCCTTGTAGACTCTTCCATACTTCACTCTTTATGTCAGGTTCAAACATTACTTTCAAATTGTAGCATCTCGTATTTTACGGTCAATATTTTAACCGAGCCTTAATTCTATTTCTAATTTTTATGGAATTTTTTATTTTTTATTTTTAGTCGTTCTAACGAAAATCGTCCTTTTAGCTAGTTACGGATCGCGCCTTGAATATCTATCCATTTATAGTTTGAGAAATCAATAATTCCGTATTTTAGCTTCGAGAGCTTATTATTTATTTTTTATTTTTTCCATTTTAATATTTTTTGACTTTTATCCACGTTGGCCGAAACCGCTTCAAAGTGTTTTTATAATTTTTAATATTTTAACTACGTGTTTTTAAAAAAAACAATAAGAATAAAAACATAAAATAAACATAACATATAAAACCACACACTCATTTTCTTTTAATAAGCTCCTACAAAAATAGAAACTAAATACTCCCTTTATTATTTTTACTTCTCATACTAAACTCTAAAACAAACACACCTCAATTTTTTTTATAAATAATAATGGAAGTATACTAGTCATTCAAATCTACTATAAAAAGCTTCCTAACTTACCAAAAATTATTTTCTTAAAAACACAGTTACAATTCAATAAAAAAATTCTGCCTCTTCTCCCTTGCTACTGTGAACCACGAACCATAACCAAAACACCACAACCTTTACCAAAAATTCAATTAAGCACTTTCTATTATCCCTACATCAATATTATACTAATCCCTACAAGTATTTTCAAAGTTTAATCAACATGCAATATTTTCTCTAAAGATTCTTAAATTCTTAGATTTTGATTTTTTAGGGTTTTGATCAAATTGGTGATACAAGGGTTTGATTTCAAGTGTGTATGCAAGATTTGGGGTTATAAAAATCAAGTTAGGACTTTGTTTTGGGTGTTGTGGTTTTCGGCCAAGAATCAAACCCAAGGGGGTTTGATTGTTTTGATTTTCCTTGCATTCTTGAGTATTTTTAAGTAATTTATTAACCCTTTTATGTTGATTAATTTTATTATTGATTGCATGTGTTTGATTTTATATCTAGAATTCATGAATTATAATGCATGTTGAATTTTTGAGGTTGGATTAATAGTTTGAGATGATTAGTGAATGGGGTTGGGCTAGTTAGAGGTTATTGTGAAGTTGTGGTGAAGTGAAATTGGTGTTTGGTAAGGTTTCGGGTTAGGCGAATTAATGCAGAAAATCAAACTGCCATATTCGGGTGTCATAAATACTTTTAATCTGATTTTAGGCTTTTGATTATGGTAGAGGATGTCCGTAGCATTGATTCGATATATGACACGACTTCTAACTCTTAAAAACGAAGTTTTTACGGCCAATTGAACTTAGGAAAAAATTTACTAAAAATTCAGCTTTTTGGGAAAATAAAAGTTGTTGTCAGATTTTTAAATGGGTATTTTCGTCACTTTCGGGTCCGTTTCGGCCTTCGGCAGAAACATGAAAGTAGTTCGGAAGGCCGTTTTAATTCCCCGTGAGGATTACTAAGTCTAAAAGTGAGTAATAACGGGTCGAAAAGCTAGAGTAAAAATCTGCGTTTTTTATTTATTTAAATTGCATCAGACCTGATAAAAGGGCATTTTCGTCCATTTCTGTCGAGTTTTTGGTCTCGGGTAAAACTAGAAAGTTGTTCAAAATGCCGTTTTACCTTTTTGCAAGGCGATCTAAGTTTAAAAACGCCTTATGACGGGTCAAAAACTCAAACACAAATCTGCGTTTTTATAATAATTTCCTACAGAAACTTGCAGGGGTATTTTGGTCATTTTCTGTTGGGTTTTGGGTCTCGGCTAAAACTAAAAAGTTGTCCGAAACGTCGTTTTACATCAAATTGCTTTAGAGTCCGAGTCGTGAAAATGTGATTTAGCGGATCGTTTTGGACGGGTCAGATTTAAGAAAAATGTATAATAAAAAGTCAAACTTGGCGAAATTCTTTTAATGGTCAATTAGCGTTATGGAGAATGATTAGGCGTAAAATATATCAACTAAAGCTGAAATTACAACTAATAAGTTAGTCTTTCGCTTTTGTTCGCGTCTAGATGTCTTAACCTTGATAATGGGTCAAAATGGGTAATTTTCATTAAAAATTACATATTAGTCGGAATGGGTTAAAATAGAGTTAAACTTAAGGCAAAACATTTAAGTGGGGATAAATAAGTAAGTTTGGCGCACTCATGGATTCTATGATATAAGATTTCATATATGTCGGAATATATATTTTACATACTTATGCATTTTATGCATTTTTCTTATAAATATACTCTTATACGCGCACCATTAATATAGGTCGCGGGTGAGACGTTGTCGCCGTTCTTTCTATGTTGAATTTCTCGTTCGATACTTCATTGCTTCTCGGTGAGTTCATAGCCCCACCTTTTCTTTTTAATGGTTTTCATAAACTGTTTTCGGGGTGAGAATACATGCTCGTTTTACTAAGTAAACTTATTGATTTCTACTACTTAAGCATTACGTGACTATCTTTACAAAAGCTTTTACTTGCTTATTACATGACTTCCAAAACATGTGTGATACATGGTTGTTTTCTTATGAACTGATTAAAGCTTGATTTGTTTACTACATGATTTGAGATCATTAAATTCCTATATATGAAAACCGTAAGTTTTGAATACAATATTTGTTTTACGTTGAACACAAGTGCTTTCAAATTGTATGCTATCCAGAATCTATTTGCCTGAATATTATTTCCTAAGTTACCACACTTCCATCTAAGTCCCCTTTCTATCATGGACCGTTAATTGCTATTTTAGTAAGCGTTAATGTTGTGGATAGATTTATCGGGATTGACAATCACCGTCTGGGCTGTGATTTCTTGATAACCATTGACGCAATTAACATTTGAGGTATTCTTTGGGGTGTTTGGTGGAACACCCTACATTTTTTGGGGTAGACATTTTGCATTGATTGCATTACTAGTTAAGGTTTCGGGGTCATGAGCTTAGTGCAATAATATATATTACTTTTTGGACTTGGTGAATTTGTTTCTCTTGTCTACACTACTTGAACCTTGTGGTCCACTACGGAGCATTACTTGATCTATTGAATCACTACTTGGATTTCAGAAATAGTACTTTGAAAATATTGTAACGCTTCTTTTCTTACTGAAATATTTCTTGAATTATTTCAATACTGCTTTTACTTAAACCTATGAATTCACCAACATTATTGTTGACGTTTTTGCATGTATTTTCTCAGGTTATTATATTGCTAGCTGAGCATTGGGAGCATTCGAGTCGCGCGGATACAAATATATTTTTGAAGGCTTTACAATTTGAGTACCATTAAATAAACGTTTTGACAATGTTTTCTAATACATTACAAGTGGGACCTGTTGTAACTCTGATATTTTATAAAAATTATTGAATGGTTGACTTTTCAAAACGTCTCACTTAGAGTCGTTTTCTGTAACTTGTACTTTATGCTATGAAGTAGCACCCCAAGTGGTATTCCGCTGCGTTGTTGATTTTGGGGGTGTTACAGAGTGGTATCAGAGCACTGGTTATAGAGAACTAGGTCGTTTTCAAAACCTAAACTATAACCGTTTTTCGAAAACTTTTAAGAGTCTTTCACCGTTGTCCGATATCCGCGCGCGCATACTCCCTGATCTTTTTTAACGAAATTAACATTACGAAACATAATTCAAACGGTCGTGTGACACCATGGACACCCCCAGTTCCCCCATTTAGTACTAAGTTTTTAGTTGTATCTGATTGTGATATTCCAGCCATGAAGTTACATTCGGTATCACGTTTGCTTAGCGATCCTAGGAGTGTCCTTAATCCTTTAGCATGACGTTGTTATATAAATTTTTTTGAACAGAGAATATATTAACACCCTAAACAAGGAGCTAGGGAGGAAAAAACCTTTGCTTTATAAGAGCGGAGGGAGTGGTGGCGTTAAGGCTTGGCGCGAGAAAAGCCCACGGCACACCACTCCGTGGCTCGCGCCAAGGGCTCTCGCGCCATGGCTAACAGCCCACGCCAAACCTTATTTTTTTATTTTTTTTTTAAAGTATCCGTTTCTAGCCATTGGGGGGGAGCAGATTTTCAAAAAAATACCCCTAAAACCTTAATTTTACCCCTTTAAAAATCCTATAAATACCCCCTTTTTATTTCATACTTCACACACACTTTCAATACATTTTATAACACACATTTCTCTATTGTTTTTTTAATGTAATGTTTTTAATTTCAATGGATTTTATTTTTAGTTATATATAAATAAGTGTATTTTAAATAAATATGAAAAAAATAATAAAAAAATGCTATGGCACCAGAATTCAGTAGCATTGGTTTGGCACCAGAATTCTGGTGCCATAGCATTTCTGGTGCCAAACTCTCTTTTGCTGACGTGGCACCACTTTTTGAGTTTGACACCAAAAGTTTGGCACCACCACTCTCAGTGCTTTAAGTTGTTGAGGGATTAATATAATTTACTTTTCAACCAAAACATAAACTTTAAGACGTGCATAATAACTTATACCACTCGTTTGGGGCAGGGCTTCCTTGGTGGTGTTCAGGATGTTTTCACCGTCGGCCTCCATCGGAGTAGTGGCCTTTGATTGC
>BQNB010106244.1:0-23430 GCA_026074375.1 Tanacetum coccineum | reverse complement strand
AAGCATATTTTTGCCATTTTTAGTCTATTTTGGGTTTAATTGGGTTATTTTAGGTATAAATGGATATGTGTATTTTACACTTATCAGACATAAAAGAAGGTTTAAATGTTAAAGCCTATGAAATCTCAGTTGTCAAAGAGAAACATGATGAGTTAGTCAAACAGAGTCTTTTAACAAAGTCACATTACGAAGGTCTTGTCAAAGAGAAAACAAAGGTCATAACAGATTTGAAACTTAAGGAAGAAAAAGATATTGACAAAATGATTTCAATGGAAAACCAATTAAAGTTTTTGAATGAATTTTTTTACAAAAGGAGTTAATCAATCCAAACCATTCATATGTTAGCACCCAAATGCTCTACATTTAATGGAAGTCCTACCTTTGCTATTCCAATGTACCTAAAAAAGGCTCAAAATGAGAAACCATGTTTGTATGAGATCCCACATGACCAATCTGATCATGCAAGCAGACTCGTCCCCGATAGGGAAGAGATTCTGACTCTTGAAGAAGTGAGTTGATCGAAATTAAATAAAGACTTAGTGAAACCCTATGACTACACAAAGTTAAATAGTCTTTATGAAATTTTTAAACCCCTAACCTAGGAATATCTTGTTCAGTTAGCACATGCAAATGAAATAAGGAAGAAAATGTGGAGAAAATCATTTGTGAAAACGAAACCAAATATTTTCAAAAACATAGCTTTCTTACCTGTGTCCAAATCAATAAGCAAAAGTAGACAAGCGTATAATGTCATGACAAATAACATAAATCATCTTAGAGAACTTGTCGATCAAGCTTGGGTGAAGCATTCTAAAGATCATTTTCGTGCCCTAACTGCTAAAGATATGGAAATCCTGATTAAGACATGTTTGATGCCTCTTGCCCTTAAGACTCAGAATGATAGTTTCGCATTTGTTCATGAACTTAAAAAAGAAATGCATGCTGATTTAAAGTACGTTGAATCCCTTGAAATTGAAATTGATGAACTTGAATCTGATAAAGCAGAATTTTCAAACATGTATGATATGCTCTTGAAAGAATGTGTGTCTAATGATATTATGTGTTCTTATTTGCATTCATAATATGAGATCACTGAATTGCAATGCTTATATCTTCATAAAGTCAAAGAATGTGAATGTCTTGCACAAAAGCTTTCTAAAAAAACTGAATTTGTTAGTAAAGAAGTTTATACAGAGCTTTTACGAAGTTTTGCTAAATTAGAAAAACACTCGATTTCTTTTGAACTCACTTTACAACAATGTCAAGAACAAATGAAAAATGACACAGTTTGCAAAGAAAAAGCGTCAAATGTATTTCAAAAAGAACGTGAACAATATTTCGAAATATAAGATTTGAAAGCTCAACTGTAAGATAAGAACATTGCTATATGTGAGTTAAAGAAACTCATTGAGAAAATGAAAGGTAAGAGTGTGGATACTAATTTTGAAAAACAATCAATCTTGGGGAAACCGCCTTCGCAACCAATCAGAAATAGACCAGTGATAAGACAACCAACTGCGTATAAATCTGAACGATCCCAATTGCTAAGACATCGGTTTGCCTCCCAAGTTAGTGTGTCACATAATTTGACAAACCAGTCACTCCACATTCTTGGACTCAAGTTAGGAAATCATCTTTTGCTAAGCCTTATGATGTGAATGCACCTGGCCCTTCTAGGAAAAGCCCAAAGCATGTGTCATTTCAGTCACCAAAGGAATCTGTAGGCTCAAATGACATGGTTCATAACTACTACCTAGAGGAAGCTAAGAAAAAGGCACAATTTCAGAATGACAAAACCTTGAATACGAAACCTAGAGTGCAACAATCTGCTA
The DNA here is from genome assembly GCA_026074375.1 of Tanacetum coccineum. NCBI lineage: Eukaryota > Viridiplantae > Streptophyta > Magnoliopsida > Asterales > Asteraceae > Tanacetum > Tanacetum coccineum. Next base: position 21,598 of record BQNB010106244.1, on the reverse strand, counting down.
GATCACCAAACACTGCTAATGGTAACAAACCAAAACCTAGGAACTTTAATCAACAACCTAGGAATTGGCCACCATCCATGAGTAGTCGTGTATCGAATAGAACTGTTAACATAGCAGAACCACCTAAGAATCAAAAGTCATTCTAGAAGTCAAAAGACTTGGCATGTCCTACATGCAAAAAGTGCATTTACAGTGCAAATCACGATGTGTGCATCTTAAAATACCTCTCAAAGGCGAATTCTCGTGCCTCTGCATAGAAAAAGGATGCACAATCCCATAAGACAGCAACAAGATATATACCTGTAGAAAAGAAAAGCGACTCTAGGTATCATGGTAGACAGATCCCCATAGGACAAAAGTTCTCTTCAAATAAGTCCTCCAATGTGTATCTAAAAACAACGACTCCTAGATCTGGTCTTACATAGAAACCAATGGGTAGAATCTTTACTCAAGTTGGAGAACTCTAGAGTTTAATGTCTCGTTAAAAGCAGTTGAAGACCCGCTATCCACCACGAATTATAGTGCGCATTATCTCATCATTAAGGAAATGGAAACCACATAAATCCTAAAACTGTTATTTCGTCAAACTCTCCTTCTTTGAGTGCAGGTACTTCAATGGCTTTCGAACCCATCTCCTCAAAGGGTTCTTCTAATGTAAATATTCTATCAACATCTTCTTTGTATAAACATTCCACTTTGAATTATGTTAGAAAATATTTTTGAAAAAGCAAATACAAAAATATAAAATTTCAAAAAGAAAATACAAAATTAAAAAAATCAGAAAATGTTTCCAAAAAGAATCTTCTCGACATGTCTCTTGGAATCGATAACATTTACGTACCTAGAAATGTTGATTAACATCGACACGGGCGTGTAAATGAAGTTTGAACAGGAGTTTCAAATGCTTTCAAAACATGTCATTTCTATTTTTCTTTATGGTTTATTATTAAATGTCAAATAATAACCCGTTCTTTAAAGAAAAGGAACATGTACGCTTCAGTGCGTTTATCCTTAACAACGAGAAGAGAAATCTTTTTGGTCTTGAGCTATTCAATAAAACATTCAAAGTTTTGTAGCTCAAGTCAATGGCTTGTTATTAAAAGACAGATAACAACCCGGTCTTCAAATAAAGGAAAGTGTACAAACATGTATATTTATCCTCACAACGAGAAGATAACAACTTCTCGGACTTGAGCTGACATAAAAAGTCAATTCAAATGACATTCAAAGTCTTTCGAGCTCAAGTAACATTGATTTTTCACAACACATTGAACAAAATTTTTCAAGAATTTCTCAAAAAGTTCTTTAAAATCTTTCAAAATTGTGTATTAGACACTCCCTCTTCATGCATCTTTCAAAAGTCGAATCATTTTTTATAAGTGAATCAAATTTTGAGGGGGAGTCTTTCGAAAAACAATGTTTTAATGCTTTTGGATACTCTTCTTAAATGCTTTCGGTATTCAAAACATTTAGTCAAATCTAAATAACATATCAGGAATAATAATGTCTAATAAATAGATTCTATGTTATAAAATAATTTAGTTTGTGTGCTCAACAATGCTAACCTTTAATTTTATATTCATTTTACAACTTGTTATTATTTTTTTTGTCAAACATATGTAAAATTGAGGGGGAGCAAATTAATGTTCCATATAATTCATACTAATATGTTTTCCCCACAGAATTTTCAAGTCAAATGTTAATCACAAGGTATTTCAAAAACTAAGTGAATTAGTATTTAAAATAAGGAGAGAAATGTAATTAAAATGTGATCTTGAAAATAATAAGTGATCTAAATGACTCAAAGTGCTTTATACTCTACGGAAAAAGGTTTTATGGTTCGATCTCATACCCAACAACATCTTAATTCACGACGATTCTGAAGTCATAAGGTCGTTAGGTTAGGTATTATTAGTTCTATGATCCAACCAGAACCGGAGGGATCTACCCAAGGACAATCCATAGTTAGAAATAGCAGTCCTTAGGTATGATTGGAGATGAATGAGTATAAGAGAATAATGCCGAATAAGATTGAGCTAACACTGGAACAATCACAACAAGGTGTTAGTAATGACGTCTTGGTAATCATTAAAGAGGTTGAAGAATGAAAACAAAATGTATGGATAAAGGGTGTAAAGAAAGAAACCCTCCACACACTTTAGGCAGAAACCGGGTCAATACACAATCTATCGGTTTTCACAAAGATGAATTCTGATATTGAAGACGACATCATGGACCTAGTGATGCAATGCACAACCCCTCCCAGCCATTCGAGTTTCTCTCAACAGAAACTTGTCTCATTTGTCACCGAGATACACACGACTTCTATTGACTTTCTCACTCCGAGTTAGTTAATATTGAATAGGTGACAGTCTGCTCCAGCCTCCGAGTACTAAAACCAAAATGCACTAATCGAGTCTAGAGCCAAGAGATCAACAAATAAATCTCATTAGGACACATTCCATTACAAATACTTGTTGAACACTAATAAGTTCACAAGCTGTTAACAAGAGTCCTACGCATTATCCTTGTGATTTTGCTAGAACATCCAAGTGATACTTAAGGTATTCACAGTAAAGATGGAAATCCTGCTTGAGCCAACATCAAACAAGCTCTCGGTAGATGACTTGCGCAATTCTATATGAATCAAACTTATGTCAACTGGAAAGAAACGATGGTGCGATTCAATGTAAATAAAACTTGTTCCAGTAAATGAATTGACGACTCAATCGGTAAGATAGTAACTAACTGGTTCACTCATATCGTGTTGTCCTCTTTGAGACGTTCTGATATTAAGAACAAGCTAGCATGGTGAATCTAATACATCCGTGTTGGAGGATCTTACGCTTAAGCTGAAAATCCTGTCAAGTGGATTCTTCTAAATTGAATCTACCTGATCACAGGTTGGTCCTCACGGAACCAAAGGTTAATCCAACCAAATTCGGGCGAATGACAAAGCCACATTCGTCCGCACGCTTTATTGCTAACTGTATTATTTTAGGATTCATATAAAGATGGAGATGGAGATGCCTCATTCCAGCAGAGTCAGATTTGTTACCACACGCTCATGCTCAAACTACAAAGACATACTATAAGCATCAAAATTCAAGAATCATGAAGGCTCAAGATTTAAAGACAAAGACTTCAGTAAAACTCTGATATTCAAGATCTTCCTCAAGATATCAAGATTATCAAGACAATGATTTTCAAGGGAGATTGTTAGCAAGCTTTCAAGATGATGCAAAGTATGAGCATGTTGGTCAAGACACAAGATCGCAAGGCGGCAAAGACGATCAAAACAAACAAGGATAAAGATTTAGAGATCTCAGAACTAAAGACAAAGTCAAAAGACAATGACTAAGGCTTAAGATCAAAGATCACACAGCATGAAGGAACAAGCCTACAACAAAGACAAAGACCAAGATCACAAGAGCTTAACGACAAAATCAATCTCATTTGATCTCATGAAGGAGTGTCACAATGAACTCACTTCGGGGGAGATTGTTAGCCTAAAAATATTGAGTCGAACAATGAAGTTCGTTTATTATGAATATTAGGTCTCTGTCTTTATTTAATTAAATGTTGTAATAGGCTAGAACGGGTATCGGGCTCGTTAATTAATCTAATATTGTACGCGTCTTGGACTAAGGTCCAATGTAATCCCGAGCCCGGCCCAAGTTAACATTAAACCCGGCCCATGGCAAAAGCCCATATGGCTATAAGGGTATAAATACCCCTATCCAAGTATGGACAGGGTTTTGGTCTCATTTGTATTTTGTGCAAGTAAATCAACCATCTCATTTTCTCTCTACTTTCTCTCTCTTGTTTCTCTCTCTAAAATTCTTTCATTATCTTCTCATCTTATTTTCTTGTATCAATGGTGAAGTGAAGGTTATTGGGTTACCAACATACGGGTATAACATTATAAACGCTTTTAGCCGGGCGCTTTTACCGATTACTGCTCTTTATATAGAAAGTTATAGTTATGGTTCAAGCTTGCTTATACTTTTGGCCTATGCTTCTTTGATGCCGCCGATCCTTTAATTGCCGCTATACATGGTGTGTGACGATAGTGATGGGTGTGTGACGACGATGATAGGGTCGTAATCTGCAAAATTTGCCCGCATATAACTTTTCTGCATTTATATTTTACTTGAACATTTCTTACTGAGGCGCACACGCATCTTGGCGAGGCAAGTTATCAGATTTGCAGCCAGGGCGTATTAATCCTCTTTTTTAGCTGTTCGAGAGACCACCAATTAATGCACAGAGACCCGGGTCGGGGATCTGAGTGGTAGAGCCGCGGGTTTTAATTTTGAGGAATTAAAAAAAATAATGTATGGGTCCGTGTCGGTTTGCAATTAATGCTTTTCAACCCACTTTCAAACCAAGTTAATTAAAACCCAATACACTTTGGGAAGACTGATATGCAAAGCATGTTGTTGGATGTTATACAAGTATGGTTGTTTTAGACTATCGGTAAGAACAAAAGAGGTCGTGATGATGAAATGCAGATGTGGGCAAAATAGATTCTTTGGAAAGCTGATATGTATCTTGGCTAGGCAACTCAGGTGGCAATTGCTACTTTAAAATGTAGCATTTGCAACTGTGATTGCAGCCATGACATATTAGCCCAAAGTAAGTTTTGTCGCAATATATTTGAGCCTTCTTTTAAAGTCACTGTTGAGTGAAAAGAGCCAGGAATCGGCAAGCAACCAATTGAGGTACTGTTAAATGTGGCGATTATTATGTACCCAGATTTCTTTTACGTGGTTAATTTTAGACCATGAGCATAGAGGAAAGTGACGAGCGTGCACCCGGGCTTCAAGCTCTCACAGATCACATTGTTGAATTTTTGCCTTCCAAGCAACATACTAATAGCGTGACAATGGAGGTATTAATCTCTTTTGCACTTTGTCTCTGAATATTTTGAAACTGCTAAATCATATGATGTGTACAGATAATGCTTACAAGAAGACGAAGCGACGTGAGTTCAAATATTCCTTCCTTGAAGAATTTGGATGGTATGCTCATGGTAAGAAATACATAATGTAATGTTTCTATTTGGTTATAAGAAAAAACAGTATAATAAATATTTAAAAGAAATCCAAGTAAACAAAGACTCAACCTTTTATAGTTGTTTTATTTTAATGGCCACTGATTTTCTGCGCTCTACATACTTCATGGACAGAATGATGTAAACTTCTTTATAAAGAATCAGTTAGCTATGATCTTTCTACCTCAAACAGCTAAAATCAATTGCAAGAAGTTTTAGTTGTCGCCAAATACGAAATAGCGGTATCCGGGAGTGCTGCAAAAACTACAGGCTGACTTATCAGGTAAATTGACATTTTGGAACATGACAAGGAATTTATGTTTCATTTTGCTTTCCCAGTTGTTAAGAAGGACGAGAGTAAGTACCACACTATTATCGTCTCTTTTAGATGTTCTTTATAATTGGTATTATATTTTTTCCTAAAAAAATGAGAGAAAGTGATTTTGGCAGTGAGTTTCAGAACATATACGGCCAAAATATACTTCAAAATGATATTTGAGATAACCATAAAAGTCCATCTTACCCTCTCTCAATTGCATAATATAGATTGTTACGGTTTCAACAATACTCAGGCGTTAGTGTGCTACAGGTGAGGGAGCACGCAACTGCGGTTTAGCTGGCGTATCGACGGGCGAAGATGGAAAATCGTCAAAAGACTTCCGTCCAAGAGATTACAGTGTGGCGTGATGACATTATGATGCTCACAAGTATGTTAGCTTTCTACAGTTTTACTCTATTTTTGTATATTACATTTATATGACACATGCCGAGTTTGAATACAAATTACCTTCTATTATGCAAGCGGTTTTTAATTATATATGTTGGCTACAATGAACTTAAAACAGTGGGTGAGCTGAGTAATGTTTTACACGTGAGCGCAGGCAGTTAGATACTTTTGGTAGCATCTGTTTATGACTCATGTGTAGCTTTAGGGTCTTTATTAAAAACTTCCTCTTGGACCAGGAAATTGTCCTAATGCATGCTAGGTTAAATTATATATTGTTAATTGTATTCACGAAATATGTCAAATGAGAGGGTGTTTGGCATTGCTACTTTAAGTGCTTATCTGCTTAGGTTTTAAGTTATAACTAATAAGAGTTGGGATGGAATTGTTCATCTGCTTATTTCAAGCGCTTAGAGATACACAGATTATGACATGCTTATTTTTACAGCAGATAAGCAGTTTCAACAAGCAATCCCAAACACCCCCCAATAATGTTTTTTATTCGATCAACAACCATATCTAAGATGGAATTAATAAGATATTTCGCCAACTATAAATGTTTTTTTGGTTTCTTACAGCCTTAAAGTGACCAAGATGCTTTTGTTAAAAGATATTGTGCCAGGAGCAGAGAACAACATACACAACATCTGTTTACTTTTAAATATGGAATACAGAGTGTGACGTCTTTCAGCCTGGAGACATTTTACGTTTGACAAATGGCATGTTCACTTATAATCATGACAAATATTTTATGCTGAGAGCCGGGAGAAGAGGCAAGGTGCAAAAGGTAGGAGAGTTTACAATGGCGTTTGAGGAGTCCCCAAATATGAGTGAGATTGTGTGAGTTCCTAATCCAGATAACCCAAAGAAATATATGCAGAAGTCTGTTATTTCCCGCCCATGGTTTAATTAGCATTTCATTCTACTTAAACCGCCATTTAACCTGCTCCACGCACCTTATACAAGGAGATGGCACGTTTAATACCGGAGGATTTGATAGTTTTATGAAGCGAGTGATAATGGCTGGATGTGCACTCTCTGATGGTGTCGTTGCCATCATGGGACCTCAAAATAGTGGTACGTCCTCTATAATCTGTCGAAAAATGAACATATTGTTACTATTGTTGTCGTTTCCATCATGGGACCTCAACCTATTTACACATGTTGTTTGCTACATATTAATAGACGAGGCTAAGGAATTAAATAACTGAAAATGGTTAAATATCGGACCATTTTAGAATTGAATGAAACCGACACCTGAGTATTAATGCATTACATTTGATTCTTAGTTTTTGACAAGCATCCAGGTTTGAGGTATTTGGTCTAATGCATAGGCATCTAACTCAGCAATCAATAAGTCATGTAGAAAAACATAATGGATAAGACCTTTTGGCTACTTTTGTTTAATAATGGTTGTTTTGTAGCCTTATTTGTGAGTTATTAAGTTTGCACAAGGAAAAATCTTCAGTTTTTTAAAATAAGCTAATGACACAGTAGGCTCACCCGAAAAACTGAAATCGGATACATGATTCAGTTGTTTATGGATGCTGTGAAAGGAAACCTTTATTATTCGACATGTTTAATTTTTGGCATAAATGGTTTAAACGAAACGGGGTTTATTTTTTTTTTTTTCAACCATACAGTTTACATCAAAACATAACCTAATTTAGCACCGTTTGCCTTACTGATGATCGCATGATTATTTTTGACAGGTTATAACGCGTTGAATCTTGGCCCTACTTCCATAAAGTCTTTTTCATATTGTTAAGGTGATTTCTTGATCCTTATATTTGCAACTCAATGTTTTTTTCCCGTATTTATTCTAAAAGCTTGTTATACTTAAGGGGCGTCCTATCATACTTAGCTTTCCACATTCATTGCTACAAGTTCTGAGGATTTGAGATTGAGTAAAGTATATAAACTCTCAAGTTAGTGTGTCATGTCCATTGATTCAAAATGTATGCCCTGACTTAACATTTACAAGACAAATGAATCTCAAATCAGTTTTGTTTATGGAACAAGCCAGCTAAGACACATTAACTAAGAGCTGCTTGTAGTACGGAATATATAGAAAAGTGACGTTATACATATTAAAAGAAATAAACGTTGACTAAATAAGTAACTGTGCTTATTAACAAGTCCCCTTTGGTCTTATGCATAAAGGAGACAAATAACACAGAGTTTTTGAATGTATATCCAAGATTATTAGATGTTATATCATAAACTCTGAATGTAAACTAACTATAGTTAGTTATCAGTATGAAGCCTGCTATGGCAGTTTCTTTCCTTCCCAAATGATGCTGTCAGGGGCTGTGGTTCAAGGGCAGTGGTTCATGGTTTGTGATTCAGGCGTCGCGGTTCAGTGGGTGTCATGGATTTATCCAACATCAGTCACTGGAAATGAAACTCTTACAGGTATGTCGCATTTTTTATTAAACGTTGATATGTAACAATACATTTACCGCAATCTTCACTGATATGCATTTTCTCAACTTCCAACGTTCTAAAGCTGACAATTGTTTACTTATGGCAGCCCGATCTTCACTCATAAGCTGGAAGGACATCGGCACGGAAGGCTTTGTCTCCAAAGGTGCTCCACGCTTCTTGTGACACCCGTGATTTGAGCAGGTTAGTCATACCTTTAGATTTTGCTAAGTGTCTATACGTGTTATATGTGTGTGCTATGTGGCTTTATCTGTGTGCATGATTATCATCCTGAGGTGCGTGTTCATCTCATTTTAGAATGGGTTTGAGATATTGAGGGTTATTTCTATTTTGTTCACGTGTGGTGACAATGGTAATGAGTGACGTGTTTGCATGCATTGCTACGTCAATATGAGGATAATTATATGATGGATTAATAGGGAAGGTATCGTATATGGAAGTGAATTAGGTTCGTGAAATATAAGAATTAGTAATGAACTTTCTAAATATAGAAAGTATTTTTGGAAATTAAAGTTATAAATAGAAAGTTAGTATTCAGTTTTTCATGAAAAAGGTTTACCAATTTTACCAAGGTTTTTGTAGGAAATTAAGGTAAAGTAGAAAATGATATAATGTTAAAAATTATATATATAAGTATATAGGATATATATATATAAATATATAATATATATATATAATATATAATATAGGGTGCCGATCGGTTTAGGGTAAAAAGAAAGAAAAAAATGTATTGTATCTAAATTACAAGTTTAGTTGGATTAGGACTTTATATAATTGGTTTAATAAAAACCCTAGCTCATTTATTATTTTTCCTTCTCCTCTTGTGCCGTACAAAAATCCCTCCCCCTAAGAACAAGGAAGACAAAATTTTGATCTAAGTAATTAAGAGCTAGATCATGTTAGGATTAAGAAAGAACGCTAGGTAAGGATTCTATTCTTGTTAATTCTTTATAAATCATGTAACAAATCATATGATGGATCATTAGGGTTTAAAAATTCTGTAATTAATGATGTTATAATCATGCTAGTGTGTTTAGGGTTTGATTAGGATCATATTGGTGTAAACGGTTAGGCTTAGATCGCGTTAATTTGTGAATTAGGGTTTGACAGATTTTAGGGCTGTGTTCAACTAATGATATCTCCATGATGGTAATGTGTTTTGAGTGACGTAAAAATGCGGATTGTTACAATGTTTATCCTACGAAATAATAAAACATAGTGTATTTTGTGAAATATGACATCAAACTTCATTTCGCGAAATATGTCAGAACTTTGTAAATTTCCGTGAAATAAGTTTCTTATCTTGCGGTTTTAGTCTCTGATTCATATTTTCTACTTCTTCTATTAGTGTTTCTAGTGCCTAAATTGTAGTTTAGAGAGTCTACTTTTTAAAAAGTCCGGCCTTGAATGATTTTGAGGTCTGGAAGTTAGTCAAATGGTCGTTGCAAGAAAAGTTGTTAAAACTGTAAATTCAGGACATATTTGGGTATGAATTAGAGAGGTAAAACCCTTACTTAAAATTCGAATTAAGGTTAGCAAAAACACATAAGTCAAGTTCTATATGTCTATTAACTTCCTCTTGAAAATTAGCCTCTAATTAGTTGCCTAAGTATGGTTAGCAAGGTCAAACATTTTAGTGCGCGTTCAGGTCCGAATCTGGGTACTTTTGAATTAGGAATTTATTTAAGGTACTTGTACATATGGTATGCTTTTGGGGCAAATGAGGTAGTTATTAAACACCTAAGTGAACATAGGTGATTTATGTGAGAATTTATTTGGTTCAATAAGTAAGGGTTGGAAGCGAGATAAGTGACACTAAAATTCTATGTTTTTGGGTAAAATGTAGATCATTAGAATTATGAGTAAATGAAGTGGTTAAATTTGGGCATGTTGTCGGGGTAACCCATGGGGATAATTAAACACCATATACATCCATCATATGATTGTTACATAGGCTTAAGCATTTGTCTTAGTCGCGTGTAACACGTTTATATTCTATTGTGTAGCTTTGTGTAAGATATTTGGAAGCTGCTTGAGCATCAGGTGAGTTTCATAGTCCCTCTTTTTACATTGCTTTTAAATTGGGATGGAAATAATGCAAATAGTTTTGAAATGTTTTTAAATTGTTGTGATTATGTGATTTAATTTAAGTATGGACATTGTGTGACTATTACATGACTTGATGTTACATGTTGATTGCATGTTCTATATTTGGCATGTCAAGTGTTGTTGAGTGGATCAGATGGGTACGCCTACCCAGTATTGGAATGGGTCGGATGAGTACGCCTACTCAGTTTTGGAATGGATCGGATGGGTACGTCTACCCAGTATTGGAATGGATCGAATGGGTACGCCTACCCAGTATTTGATTTATTGATATGATGATTTGGATTGCATGTTAGCATAAGTTTATGATAGTTCATAATTGTCCAACCTTGCTTTTACTAATCACAGTAATTGATTTAAAGTTTGAATTATGTGTCGTAAACCTATGACTGTCACCAACCATTGTGTTGACATTTTTAAACATCATTTTCAGGTGAGCATCATGAGGATCTTAAGAATAAGAGGAGTGGCTAGAGAGACCATAGGCTGCTTGAGAAGTTTAATCTCCTAGTTTATTTTTTGCATGAATGAATATTGAATGTTGTTAATTTGATTTGCTTAGGTTTATTTTGGATGTTTTGCATGTCTTAGTATTGACGTGAACCCTATTTGCTTCAATACAAGATGCCAATTATCTTTTATGTTTGTTTGGGTATTTTCATGACACCTCGTGTCTATAACTTGGTTTCTTTATGCATTGTAGTTCTCTATATAGACACCATTGTGTTATGATGATATCCATTATCGTTACGCCTCGCGTTTCTGCCTTGGCGGGGTGTGACAGATTGGTATCAGAGCCTTTGGTTATAGAGAAGTAGGTGGTTTGACCTAGACTATAACCTAAGAGTCCTTCATATAGCTGCATAATAAGATCTATATGTTTAGCTATCTAGGCGTTTTGTTTTCTTGCTTTTCTCTGTGTTTTATTTCGACCTACGAGCTACTTGATATCAAAAGATTTAGAAAAGGAGCCAATTGAGGAGGAGCCACTCGAGGGACCAATGGAGGAGGGGTAGTTAGAAGAGTCGGGGGAGATGGCCGACTCAGACCGCCTATCGGATGCTCGTAGTAGGCATGGATCCGCGAAGTCGGGTGACTCTTGCGAAAGCAAAGTCAAACCCAAGCGAGGCCCAACATAAGTTAAAACTGTCTTTTACCTTGACACATTGCTATTATCAATGATTTCATTTGGATATTTCCTATTTTGGGGTACTATGAGGCTTTCATTTTCTTTCTGTCTTTTGGATATATCTTTATATAAGTAAATATTGCTTTGATAGAACGTTATGTTTGTGTTATATTGGGGTGGTGTAATTGCTATGTGGTATATGTGTATATTTGTGTGTAGTCATTGAGATGCGTGGTCTTGGAAGTAAGTACACGTGTGAAAGGATGCACTTATAATTATGGGTGACCAACATAATTATAAAGGCATCACACACGTGGACTTGTGACCATGATTGCATTAATTAATGTTTGTTTATTAGATGGTAGTGTAAGATGTGGTGATGTGTGCAATCCTGATAGGATGGTTGCATGGTTAAGGAATTCTTCTCTTAACCTTATGTGCGATTATGTTAGGCTCAGTTGCGTAGGTAGTAAGTTTCCCTTCTATCTAACATTTGCAAATACCCCGGATACTTGTAATTGCTATTATTACGATTATTGGGTTTATTCGTTTGCTCGATTATACGTTCAGGATATCTAACTCTCATTTTAGCTTTCCTTGTTCGTACCATGTATGTACGGATGTTCCATCGTTCCTATTCAGCGTTTTGATATTTATTGGTTGTTCGGAACTGCTGCTTTTGGTTATCAGTACGTTTAATTGGTTCCTTCCTTGCACTGATTACTTGTGAAAGGGTTTGAGTTTTCTTTGAAGCACTATTTGTTCATAACATGTTAGTGCATATATTTACTCCCTACTTTTAGACATCCTTTGGTTTTTCGTAACATGTTTGCGAAATGTTAGTACCGATGCTTCTTTGCGTTGTCCTTTTGATCGTTAGGATGGATGAGTCTTTATGTTCCTCTTTTGGTTGGTAATGTCTTTGCATGAATTTCTCTAGTACGCGTTCGTTTGACTGATATTATGATTATAAGGTTCCTCGTACTCTTTTTTGTCGTTGCTTCATGTACTCCCCTTTGATTTCCTTCCTGATGATGTGATAATACTTTTGTTATATGGTCTCCTTTGTGTGGAAGACATTTTCTTAATGATAATGGAGTGTGAAAATCCTTTTGAAATACGTCTTGAAGATGTTTAGGAAAACTATTTTGAGTAAGTTTATTACGATACCGCTTTTTTATGGCTGTCTTTTGATAAATAAATATATAAAAACTGTGTCTACTATGGTTTTATGAAACGATGTGATACCAGTTGACTATCAGGACTATGTTTAAAATGATCTTTATGAATATGATATGCTTAAAATCATCTTTAAAAAAAATATGATACCAAACTTTATATGATCGTCGCTTTATTTTTATTTTTTAGTTTCTAAAAAGTATGTTTAAAATAATTTATACAAGTATGTGATACAACATTTATATAACTATCTCTTGATTTTATGATAGCTGAATTTAAAATGAGCTTTAATAAAATTAGATTTAAAGTAATTTAAAATATCTAAAAATATTTTCATATATATAAAAAAAATAACTCGAATATTTAAAATGATTTGTGTGTTTAAAGTGTTTTCAATAAAAAAACAGTGTTTAGTTAGTTCTTTCAGATAAAATCGATTATTGGTTTAAAATATTTTCCTTTCTCATTTATCGATCTCAATACGTATCGTTAATTCGATATGTGATTCTTTTGTCATTGTGCCTCTGACGATTCTTTCGTTCGCGTTCCCTATTGGTAGAGATATTATGTCCTTTCTTTCAAAGGAACTTCTTGACATTTGATTCGCACCTATTTTCAACTATGAAATCCTTTAAGTGATTCCTAGCCTTGATTCAATATTCGTTTGGTACTCTATTTGGTAACTCATAAACCTTTGAATTCGTTTGATATACGTTTTATTCGATCAAGTCACTTTCCGTGGGGAGCACCCGTGCTGTTTGTCGAGAAGAAAGGTGGTTCCTTCTGAATCTACAAGAACAATTGGAAATGGAGTAAGTTGATCCTTTAGAAACCATTATCCTCTCCCCAAGATTGACGACTTGTTCAACCAGTTACAAGATACGCGTTATTTTTCTACGATAGATCTTCGATCTGGTTATCATCAGCTGAGAGTGCATAAAGAAAATATTCAAAAGACCGCATTTAGGACGCGATATGGACACTTTGAGTTTACGGTTATGCCTTTTAGGTTAACCAATTTACCAGCGGTATTCATAGACTTAATAAAGCGGGTGTGCAAGCCGTATCTAGATAAGTTTGTCGTTGTGTTCATTGATGACATTTTGATCTACTCGAAGTCTTAAGGAGAATCACGAAGTTTATTTGAAGTTAGAATTGGAGTTGCAGAAGGATGAGAAGTTGTTTGTCAAGTTTTCTAAGTCTGAATTTTTGCTACAAGGAGTACATTTCCTCGGGCATGTTGTTAATAGCAATGGTATTCATGTGGACCTAAGCAAGATTGAAGCAACAAAGAATTAGAAAAGATCTTTTAACACCGTCAGAGATACGATCATTTATGAGATTGGCAGGTTACCATCAATGTTTTTCTTTCATGAATTTTTCCCAGATTACTAAACCCTTTGATAAAACTAAAACACGTGATAGTTCTTAGGATCGTTTAAGCTCTAGTTTGTTTAGAACTAATCTAGGATAAACAATAACAATGATAACAATATGCAGCGGAATATAAATAAGAACATCAATGTTATTGAACAAGGTTTTATTATCATACGTTCCTACCAACCCCAAATACTATATGATCAGTGTAGATCTGTTACTCTAACTAGTAACAGGGATCAAAGATCCTTGGGGCTACACAACACACAATAGACGCCAACATCTTTTACACTTTGGTGTACACACACATTGACACACATAAACTTACACGCCTATTTCTCTTTATATAATAGAGTCATCAGACTTTTACAAAGGATAAGAACAAATAATATATTCCTAACTTTTAATATTATCTTCTATATCATCTATTTGAATAATTAGATCTTTTAGAATCTTCATCATTTATAGAATTCCATCTACACGACTTAGACCCTTGTGTTTCATTCTTTTATTCATTTTGTCTCATCAAATATAGGATTCCCAACAATCCTCCCCTATTTGATGAAGAGAAAACAAATAAATAGTCATGTACGAACTTCCCCTGAAATAGAGAAGTTGAGATCATGGATCTCCCTGAATGAAACAAACTTCCCCTTAATCAGATTTCCTTTGTACCATGCCACACCAAGGATCTACAAGTTGCAAATCGTACCTATTAACATCTTCTTCCCCTTTTTGTCATAATCCAATAGGGGACAAAATATATGCAACTTTGATCTTTACAACCACGAACCATATATCAAAACTTCTAATCCAAGCATTCCACCAACTCAAATTACCCTCCATGAAGCATAATAAGATAAATGAATTTAAGCAGTAGAAACTTAAACTAGCAGCAGTAATAATGATTTAGCAGCAGTAAAAACCTTCACCTTGAGTGGTGCATGAATATATCCTGATGGTTAAACACTTTGTCAATTAAGCTTCCTCTGAAACCAATAGTAAGCCATCTCTGAAATCTTTTAAATGTTTATAGGCTTTTTGTAATGAATACATGGGAGTTTGAGGCATTAAATTAGACTAAATCTTGTCCGATGAAAGAAAAATAATTAATAGCATGAATTTGATTCTGAAGTAGAATTACCCAAACTTATGTCTTATATCTTGTACTATCCATGTGACATCAAACTCATACCAAGACCAAAGTATAAGTAGATTGCAACCTCTTGACAAAATCCTCATCTTCTATGAGACACATAACCAAAGTGATAGAAAAGTGCGCAGTATGAGCACCATAAGTTTTTTAAATCACACACCATTGCTAATTTTGACAAAGTCTATCACTCAACATTGTAAGCACGAAGCAAGTACTCTGCTAAAAGGTATAAACAATTCCACTTCAACTTCAAATAGGCAATAAACAATCTTCTTCGTAATCAATTAATCCAAGAAATCCAAAACCGAGTCATTAAACATTTAAGAACATTTAAACCAAAATCAATATGTTCTATTCAAGATCTTTACCCAGCCGAGAACCACAAACATGTACTGTCCGATATCTGTTATGCTTAGCAGTTGAAACTTCTTCTAGCAGCTTTAACACAAACAGTATTAGTTTTCCTTTAAGCCCAATACTTGCAGCACTAAGTTTCAATGCGATCACATACCATAAACATTCACGACATCAATGCTAGCAGTAGTATCCCAAGCAATATTAATGTCTTGAACTAGCAGCATTAAAAATTCAGGCAGCACTAATCTTCCTTTGGGATTACTAACAAACACAAGCAGTATTAATAAAACTTGGACGAGCAATAGTAATGAACCTAGGTAGCACTAATACAAATACTTAGCAGCACTAATAATAAGTATTAGCAGCACTAAGATAAATGAGCAGCACTAAGTGGACTTTCAATATCACCGATACCATCACCATAACTTCCAACTCCAATGAACGCTTACCAGGAACATGTATATAAACCCTAACTTGGGTTTTGAAGCTCGCGTATGACCAGATCCTTACCAGCATCCATAACGAACTACCTTAACAATAAATCACAGCCGCAAACCCTAAATAATTAGGATCCACGTCTGATATAAAAAGGCGATACCTAAACCCTAAAAGTTTGGAGTTTCACATCATAATTGATTCTAACATTCTTAAAAACCCTTAACCTCTTTTACCTCTAAAAACTTCTTCTCACTGACAACATTAACATCACCATTCATATGTTTGCAATCAACAACAATATTGGCAGCATATGTGATTTTTATTGCTTCTTTGAAACCTGCTTCTATTCTTCAACAAGACAACATCATAATCAAATCACTGTTATAACAAACAGCAAGACGGATCCACCACACGATCTGAAACAATCAACAGATTTAGGGTTCTTGAGGCTTTTAATGACGTTGATAACCTCTTCATGATCAAATCACCAAGAATCAGAAGCTTTAATCTTGCTGTTACATCTCATTGAACTATCAATGTGATCATAACCTTTTTAGTATCAATAAGCTTTCCTATTGTCGTCTGGACACAATAATCTTTATTGTTGATGACCTGGAAGTCCAAAGATAAGCACTCTTCTGTTCCTTCTAAAAAATGATCACCAAAGAACCATTTAAAACCCTTTTCTTGTCGCACGTCCTGATTGGAGAGAGTTTTCTTCATAATCGAATTAGGGTTTTGTGTCTTCTAAATCTTGCTTGATTGTAGCAATATTAACCAAAAGAACCCTAATTGAATTACGAACCAAGAACTTGAAACCCTTTATCACGAAGAACCGAAAATCATACCTTTCTTTTTTACTGAATTAGGGCTTGGTAAAAACCCTAATTTACTGAATTCGATAGTTTACCAAAAAAGAAAACAGAAAATCAATACTTCTTTACCTTTTTAAATTCGATTGAAAAATCATGTAGAATCCTAGATCAAGTGCCCCGTGGCTCTGATACCACCTGATAGAACTAAAACACGTAATAGTTCTTAGGATCGTTTAAGCTCTAGTTTGTTTAGAACTAATCTAAGATAAACAATAACAATGATAACAATATGCAGCGGAATATAAATAAGAGCATCAATGTTATTGAACAAGGTTTTATTATCATACGTTCCTACCAACCCCAAATACTATATGATCAGTATATATCGGTTACTCTAACTAGTAACAGGGATCAAAGATCTTGGGGCTACACAACACACAATAGACGCCTACATCTTTTACACTTTGGTGTACACACACATTGACACATATAAACTTACACGCCTATGTCTCTTTATATAATAGAGACATCAGACTTTTATAAAGGATAAGAACAAATAATATCTTCCTAACTTTTAATATTATCTTCTATATCTTCTATTTGAATAAGGAGATCTTTTAGAATCTACATCTTTTGTAGAATTCCATCTACACGACTTAGACCCTTGTGTTTCATTCTTTTATTCATTTTGTCTCATCAAATCTAAGATTCCCAACACCCTTTACTTCACTGAGGCAGAAGAATCAAAAGTACTAGTGGGGCATGAAACAAGAGGAAGCTTTTCATACTTTGAAAGACAATTTGTGTAACGCACCAAAATTGTCATGGCCTAATGGAACCGAAGATTTGTAGTTACTGTGATGCGTCGAAATCAAGGATTGGGATGTGTGTCCCTACAAAGAGACAAGGTGATTATGTATGCCTCGTGACAATTAAAGATTCATGAGAAGAACTAGACCACACATGGTTTAGAGTTGAGTGTAGTGGTCTTTACTCTTAAGATTTAGAAACAAGTATTGGTGACCAGGTATGAAGAAGGATATAACTACCTATGTTAGTAAGTGTTTTGACTTGCTCGAAGGTGAAGGCTGAATATTAAGAGACCATCGGGTTTGCTTCATCAACTAGAGATATCTGAGTGAAAATAAGACAAAAACCACCATGGATTTTATTACTAAGTTGCCGAGGTCAAGTGGTAGACATGATACGATTTGGGTGATAGTCGATAGACTGACTAAGTCAACCTATTTTTTTGGTTATATGTGAAGATTATAAGATGAGGATGTTAGCAAGGATATATATTGATGAGATAGTAGCAAGGCATGGAGTGCGTGTGTCGATCATCTCAGATCATGGTGGAAGATTACTTTGCGGTTTTGGTAGACATTGCAGAAGGCATTGGGAACACGGCTAAACATGCGTATGACTTATCATCTTCAAATGGACGGACAAAGTGAGCGTACCATTCAGATTTTGAAGGATATGTTGAGAGCGTGCGTGATTAATTTTTGGTGGTAGTTAGGATACTCATCTACCCTTAACTGAGTTTTCTATAATAATAGTTATCATTCGAGTGTTTGATGTGCTCTATTTGAAGCGTGGTATGGAAGGAAGTGTAGGTCACCTGTTCTTTGGGCTGAAATTAGAGAAATTCGGTCGATTGGACCAGAAATGGTACAAGAGACAACTAATAAGGTGATATTGATTAAAGAAAAGCTTAGAGCGGCTAAGGGATTGCCAAAAAGGCTATGTTGGCAATAGGTGTAAATATTTAGAGTTGAAGTTGGTGATGAAGTGATGTTGGAAGTGTCGTTTTGGAAAGATGTAGTGCATTTTGGAAAGAAAGACATGTTAGCACCAAGATATGTGGGACCATTTGAGATCATTAAAAGGATCGTTCCTATGGCCTATTGATTAAGATTGTCTCAATAATTTAGTAGTGTATTTAATGCGTGTCAAATTTGAAGAAGTGTTTGGCGGATGCTAATCTTCATGTGCCATTGGATAAAATCAAGATCGACAAGACCCTTCGTTTTGTTGAGGAACCCGTAGAGATTATGGATCGTGAGGTTAGGAGTTTGAAGCGTAGTAAGATATCACTTGTGAAAGTTCATTGGAATTCAAAGCGTGGTACCGAGTTCACTTGGGAGCGTAAAGACCATATGAAGTCTAAGTATCCTCAATTGTTTATTGATCGTGCGGTTGAACCGGCTAGTTAAATCTCAGGACGAGATTTCCTTAAGGAGGGGATACTGTGACACCCGTGATTTGAGCAGGTTAGTCATACCTTTAGAGTTGGCTAAGTGTCTATACGTGTTATATGTGTACACTATGTGGCTTTATCTGTGTGCATGATTATCATTCTGAGGTGCGTGCTCATCTCATTTTAGAAGGGGTTTGAGATATTGAGGGTTATTTCTATTTTGTTCACGTGTGTTGACAATGGAAATGAGTGACGTGTTTGCATGTATTGCTACGTCAATATGAGGATAATTATACGATGGATTAATAGGGAAGGTATCGTATATAGAAGTGAATTAGGTTCGTGAAATATGAGAATTAGCAATGAACTTTCTAAATATAGAAAGTATTTTGGAAATGAAAGTTATAAATAGAAAGTTAGTATTTAGTTTTTCATGAAAAAGGTTTACCAATTTTATCAAGATTTTTATAGGAAATTAAGGTAAAGTAGAAAATGATATAATTAATAATTAAATAAAAAAAATAATAAAAATATATATTTATAGGGGTGCCGATCGGTTTAGGGTAAAAAGAAAGAAAAAAAAATGTATTATATCTAAATTACAAGTTTAGTTGGATTAGAACTTTATTTAATTAGTTTAATAAAAACCCTAGCTCATTTATTCTTTCTCCTTCTCCTCTTGTGACGTAAAAAAATCCCTCCCCCTAAAAACAAGGAAGACAAAATTTTGATCCAAGAAATTAAGAGCTAGATCGTGTTAGGATCAAGAAAGAACGCCAGGTAAGGATTCTCCTCTTGTTAATTCTTTATAAATCAATTAAAAAATAATATGATGGATCATTAGGTTTTAAAACTTCTGTAATTAATGATGTTATAATCATGCTAGTGTGTTTAGGGTTTGATTAGGATCATATTGGTGTAAACGGTTAGGCTTAGATCGCGTTAATTTGTGAATTAGGGTTTGGCAGATTTTAGGGCTATGTTCAACTGATGATATCTCCATGATGGTAACGTGTTTTGAGGTGTTTCTAGTGCCTAAATTGTAGTTCAGAGAGTCTACTTTTCAAAAAGTCCGACCTCGAACGATTTTGAGCTTTGGAACTTAGTCAAATGGTCGTTGCAAGAAAAGTTGTCAAAACTGTAAATTCATGACAGATTTGGGTCTGAATTAGAGAGGTAAAACCCGTACTTAAAATTCGAATTAAGGTTAGCCAAAATACATAATTCAAGTTCTATATGTCTATTAACTTCCTCGTGAAAATTAGCCTCTAATTAGTTGCCTAAGTATGGTTAGCAAGGTCAAACATTTTAGTGTACGTTCATGTCCGAATCTGGGTACTTTTAAATTAGGAATTTATTTGAGGTACTTGTACATGTGGTATGCTTTTGGGGAAAACAAAGTAGTTAGTAAAAACCTAAGTGAAAATATGTGATTTATGTGAGAATTTATTTGGCTCAATAAGTAAGGGTTGGAAGCGAGATAAGTGACACTAAAATTTTATGTTTTCGTATAAAATGTAGATCATTAGAATTATGAGTAAATGAAGTGGTTAAAGTTGGGCATGGTGTCGAGGTGACCCAAGGGGATAATTAAATATCATAGACATCCATCATATGATTGTTACATGGGCTTAAGCATTTGGCTTAGTCGCGTGTAACACATTTATATTTTATTGTGTAGCTTTATGTTAGATATTTGGAAGCTGCTTGAGCATCAGGTGAGTTTCATAGTCCCTCTTTTTACATTGCTTTTAAATTAGGATGGAAATGATGCAAATGGTTCTGAAATGTTTTTAAATTGCTGTGATTATGTGTTTTAATTTGAGTATGGACATTGTGTGACTGTTACATGACTTGATGTTACATGTTGATTGTGATTTACTTGCATGTTCTATATTTGGCAGGTCAAGTGTTGTTGAATGGATCGGATAGGTACGCCTACCCAGTATTGGAATGGATCGGATGAGTATGCCTACTCAGTTTTGGAATGGATCGAATGGGTACGCCTACCAAGTATTGGAATAGATCAGATGGGCACGCCTACCCAGTATTTGGTTTGTTGATATGATGATTTGGATTGCATGTTAGCATAAGTTTATGATTGTTCATAATTGTCTTACCTTGTTTTTACTAATCATAGTAATTGATTTAAAGTTTGAATTGTGTGTCGTAAACCTATGACTCTCACCAACCATTGTGTTGACGTTTTTAAGCATCATTTTCAGCTAAGCATCATGAGGATCTTAAGAATAAGAGGAGTGGCTAGAGAGACCATAGGCTGCTTGCGGAGTTTAATCTCTTAGTTTATTTCTTGCATGAATGAATATTGAATGTTGTTGATTTGATTTGCTTAGGTTTATTTTGGATGTTTTGCATGTCTTTGTAGGATCCCGTTTAACACTTCATAACACGAATCAATCACGGATCAAGAACTAGAAATGAGAAAGAGAGGTGAGTTGTTCTAGAGAGAGAAAGAAGAGAGGGAGAGATAAGAGAATATAGGAAAAGGAATTAATTTAGAAAATGAACAACTAACTCTTTTCTAAATAGAAAAGAGTTTATATACCCCGTCGCGTTAAATGACGCGTGGGATATTTAACTAGGACCCGGGCT
>BQNB010106243.1:0-23430 GCA_026074375.1 Tanacetum coccineum | reverse complement strand
GTTTCATTGATTATTTTTAGATTATACTTATTATATATATTTTATTATATATTATATATATAAAAGGTTTAGTTTAAACAATATTGATCACCTGACAATATTCAGGGAAATGTAATTGCTGCTGAACCCACTAAACTTTAAGATGCAATTCGTATTGCCAACAACTTAATGGATCAAAAGCTAAAAGGATATGCTAGAAGTGCTGAAAACAAGAGAAGGTTGGATAACAACCCGAGAGACAATCGGGAGCAACAACCAGTTTTCAAGCGACAAAATGTTGGAGGCCAGAATGTGGCAAGAGCTTACACGGCTGGGAACAATGAGAAAAAGGAGTATGTTGGATCTCTTCCCTACTACAACAAGTGCAAGTTGCACCATGCAAGGCCGTGTACTGTGAGATGTGGAAACTATAAGAGAGTCGGTTATATAACTAGTGATTGTACAACTACAGTTACTCCAAACACTCAGAGAGCCCCAGTTGGGAATCCAGCCAGGTATTGTTTTGTTATGATGTGGAAGGCCATGAACATTTTAGAAGATTATCCTATGTGAGAAATCATAACCATGGCAAACAAGTCTAGAAACAAGAAATGGAAACAAGACTGGAAACCCAAACTGGAAGTAATGAGGCTACGACGAAGGCTTACGCTATTAGAGGAGGAGGATCAAACCCCGATTCAAACGTCGTTACAGGTACGTTCCTTCTCAATAACTGTTATGCTTCTATGTTATTCGATTCGGGAGCCGATTGGAGTTTTGTGTCGTCTACCTTTAGTGCCATGTTTGATGTTGCCACCATCCACTATAAAGACACTAGTTATGGAGCCGTAGTAACTTGCCGGATGAAGAATTTTCAAAAAACAAATGTTGTCCTTAGAGGCTGTACGTTAGGATTATTATAACACCCCCAAATTGGGTCGCAACGAAATATGGGTTAGGAGTGGTACTTCATAGATCAATAACACAAGATATATATAGGCTAACAACCAATAAAGTCCCGTTTAAAATTGATACTTGGATTAACAAATTGTTTGTTACAAAAGCCCGAAGCTTCACTTGTTCACTTATTCAAAATACAAAGATTTTAAGCCCATAACAGATATACAAAATGTAATGCGACAAAATCTTTAATACATGACATCCAAATCAAAACCACCAATGTATCCCTTGCACCTCGTGCCTTATTGATCCCCTGAAAAACATTGCTTAAAACGTCAACATATTGTTGAGTGAATTCATAGGTTTATAAAATGTATAATGTAGGACCGCAAGATTTCCCCATGATAATGCAACAGATGCAAACATCATAAAATGTAATTACGTTTTCCTAAGCTCATGACACTGAAGCTCGACATGTATGAAATGCAATATAAATTGCCAACATTGCTCGTGATGATGTTCTAACCCGCAACATCCTATGTCCGACATGGTATACGTTCGTTGTCCGGAAAACTGGCACAGTGAGCATGACTCAACCGAACGGGGATGTCAATCCCAAATAGATCTATTTATAACATTCGCGCTCACAACAGTAATTGACAATTCATGATAATGGGCTCAAAGGGTTATCGGTACTTAGGCAAACACGTAATCGTAATGTGAAATGTCCACTTGCATCCAATTGTAAAACATGCATATGTTTCTCACCCCAAAACTTGTAAATCATTAATAATGTAAAACGTGGGGCTATGAACTCACCTTGTGTGAATGAATATCAAGTATATCACAAAAAATGCGTCACGGTAATGACGAAATGAAACCTAATTAAACATAGGTTGTATAAGTACTAAGCACTTTGAATAACTAATACCATATATAATTCTATATAGCTACATCACCAACTAATTGCATTTGTAAAACAACATTTATAAAGTAAAAACGTTTATAATTATTACTTTAGTAAAAACGACGTAACTTTATCGTTTTAAGCCCGTTTCTTACGTTTCTTATGTCCACGCTTTCTTATGAAGACGAGTTATCAAAATATTACATTTTCATATTTTTAGTCCCCTGATAAACAGTGATTTTTACTGTTCATGAAAGTTTATAAATTTATTTTTATAGATTTAGTTATCGTAAAACCCGTAAATGTCGTATTTTATCCGTTTTAGCTCCGATTTGAGGGATTCTTTCGAGTCCGTCTTCGTAATTACAAATTCTATCAAAATATAACATTTTTCAAAAATATGTATTTGTTATGAATAGTGATTTTTACTGTTCATAGTTATTGATCAAAAAATTATGATTCTTAATGTTTTGGAATCCTAAAAATATGTGTGATCTGAGAAAAATCACCAACCTTATATATCAGTAGTATTTTGTAACTTGTTTTTATAAAATTTCTTTTATAAACCCGTTTATTATTGTATAACTTGTAAATTTCGTATCTCCTTCGTTATCAATCGGTTTTTCGAGTTTCTTACCCTTTTGGAATCCTCATGAGATGTATTATTTTATAAAAATATAAAATATATACCTTTATTTTGGAACTAAAACATAAAGTTTTGAAGTTTGTGATAAAAACATGTTTTAAACTTGATTTTGCACTTTTAAGCTTAACCACCTTGTTACAAGTCTATTACAATACTTATTATCACCTGTCTTACATCCTTAGGGTCTCTAGTCCATGATTAGTCCATGTATTGTCCAAAAATCACAATATCCAAATGTGTACACACTTATTTATTCATGTACTTTCATAAGTATGTTTTTAGATAACTGGTCTATGTATAATTTTTATACATAATCCACACATGTACAATACTTATATTCCCATTATAACATGATATCAATATTCATATGACATACATAAAAGTTTACCAAATCATAAACAAGTGTAAAAATCCATATTTCATGTAGATAAGTTTCCTAGATGGTGATTAACTATACAAACATTATATATGCAGAAAATCATGAAAATAAAGAGATTAAGAGTTTTAGGTAACCTTAATATGAAGTGAGATGATGAAAAAAGTGATCTAAACCCTTGTTTAGAAACCAAACCCTAACTTACAACACCAAGAAAACCCTAGTTTCAAGTAAACCCTAATCTTAAACCTTTCTTGTTTAACACTTGTAAACCTTAAACCAATTCTTCAAATCACCTTAGGTTATCTTAGATATCATGTAGGAATGTGTGTAAATGTTTCAAATAAAATTTGTATGGATTTGGTGTGTGTTTTATTTGAGCTGTGGGATAGAGGGACCAAACAAGAGAGATGTGCGAAATTTTTACTAAGGAAAGGATATGTATGTTTTACTTACACTTGCTACTTGCATTATATACAAAGAGGACTAGTTAAAGACATATTGAGGGTCTTATGGAAGTCTTGGTCAAGTTTACTATTAGGGCTAGTAAGAAAAATGGGTCTTGGTTCCTAAAACATGAGATCATCCTATGAAAGTAAGGAAATGTGTTTTCAAACTAGATATTTTTGTGTTTTCTCTCTTAAATCTGTCCTTAGGCATATATGTGATGATATATTTTGTAAATTTTGAGTATTAGGTATAAGTGTGGGTATTTGTTGAAGCGTAGAAAAGTTTTGGTGGTTCCGGGAATGCCTAAACGTATTTTATCGCGAAACGTAAACACTTTACGCAACCAATAGAAATAAAATGAAAAAAGTTAATAACTATCCTCAAAATAATTACTTAACATTTGCTTGATGTAAACATTTAATTGTTTGATGCCCGTTTACATTGAACGATAATTTTTAGCTTACGCGATTTAACTTAACACTCTAAAATTAAAAGCAAACGCGTACAATACTAAAAATACATAGTGAATTTTTTGATGTCGTAAATGACCCTAAAAATGGGGTGTTATAGTCGCCCCCCATTAAATGAGCCTTATCCTTAAGGCTTAAGACGCGAAACTTGACGACGGTGCAGTCTTTGCGAAGAGATGTGGATATTTCTTTCGGAATTGGTCCCCGCGTTCCCATGTAAATCAGGGCCTTGCTTAGAGTTCCATTGAACCTTAATTATTGGAATGCGGCTTTGCTTCAACCATTTAACTTCACATTCCATGATTCTACTAGTTCCTCGACGAATTGAAGCTTGTCATCAAAATGAAGTCCATCCAACGGAACGGCTAATGGTTTGTCGGCATAGCACTTTTTCAAGTTGGATACATGAAACATATTGTGAACCCTGCTCAGCTCTTCAGGAAGCTCAAGCTTATATGCAACAGATCCAACCTTTTCCAACACCTTGAATGGTCCAACGTACCTAGGGTTCAACTTCCCCCATTTGCCAAAACGTACGACCCCTTTCCAAGGAAAAACTTTAAGCATAACTTTATCCCCAACTTAGAAGTCCATCGGCTTACGCTTTAGATCGGCGTAACTCTTTTGCCTATCACGGGCGACTTGCATCCTTTGCTTGATCTGGATGATCTTCTCTGTTGTTTCTTGAACTATTTCTGGACCAGTGAGTTGCACTTGTCCAACCTCGGCCCAGCACACAAGTGAATGATACTTCTGACCTTAAAGTGCTTCAAATGGTGCAGCCTTGATGCTAGCGTGATAGTTGTTGTTATATGAGAACTCTACCAACGGAAAATGGTTAATTACTGTAATGTGAAATGTCCACTTGTGTCCAATTGTAAAACATGCATATGTTTCTCACCCCAAAACTTGTAAATTATTAATAATGTAAAACGTGGGGCTATGAACAAACCTTGTGTGAATGAATATCAAGTATATCACTGAAAATGCGTCACGGTAATGACGGAATGCAACCTAATTAAACATAGGTCGTATAAGTACTAAGCACTTTGAATAACTAATACCATATATAATTCTATATAGCTACATCACCATCTAATTGCATTTGTAAAACGACATTTATAAAGTAAAAACGTTTATAATTATTACTTTAGTAAAAACGACGTAACTTTATCGTTTTAAGCCATTTTCTTACGTTTCTTATGTCCACGCTTTCGAATTAAGACGAGTTATCAAAATACTAACTTTTCATATTTTTAGTCCCCTGATGAACAGTGATTTTTTCTGTTCATGACATTTTATAATTTTTTTTATAGATTTAGTTATCGTAAAACCCGTAAATGTCGTATTTTATCCGTTTTAGCTCTGATTTTAGTGATTCTTTCGAGTCCGTCTTTGTAATTAAAATATATATCAAAATATAACATTTTTCAAAAGTATGTATCTGTTATGAATAGTGATTTTTACTGTTCATAGTTTATAAAATTATTTTTATAAACATTAATTACGGTAAACTTGCGAAATTCATAACTTCTTCGTTATTGATCGAAAAAATTATGATTCTTAATGTTTTGGAATCCTAAAAATATGTGTGATCTGAGAAAAATAACCAACCTTATATATCAGTAGTATTTTGTAACATGTTTTTATAAAATTACTTTTATAAACCCATTTATTATCGTATAACTTGTAAATTTCGTATCTCCTTCGTTATCAATCGGTTTTTCGAGTTTCTTATCTTTTTGGAATCCTCATGGGATGTATTATTTAATAAAAATATAAAATATATACCTTTATTTTTGATCTAAAATAGAAGGTTTTGAAGTTTGTGATAAAAACATGTTTTAAACTTGATTTTGCACTTTTAAGCTTAACCACCTTGTTACAAGTCCATTACAATGCTTATTATCATATGTCTTACATCCTTAGGGTCTCTAGGCCATGATTAGTCCATGTATTGTCCAAAAATCACAATATCCAAATGTGTACACACTTATTTATTCATGTACTTTCATAAGTATGTTTTTAGATAACTAGTCTATGTATACCTTTTATACATAACCAACACTTGTTCATTGCTTATACTTCTATTATTACATGATATCAACATTCATATGACATATATAAAAGTTTACCAAATCATAAACAAGTGTAAAAATCCATATTTCATGTAGATAAGTTTCCTAGATGGTGATTAACTATACAAACATTATATATGAATAAAATCATGAAAATAAAGAGATTAAGAGTTTTAGGTAACCTTAATATGAAGTGAGATGATGAACAAAGTGATCTAAACCCTTGTTTAAAAACCAAAACCTAGCTTATAACACCAAGAAAACCCTAATCTTGAACCTTTCTTGTTTAACACTTGTAAACCTTAAACCAAACCTTCAAATCACCTTAGGTTATCTTAGATATCATGTAGGAATGTGTGTAAATGTCAAATAAAATTTTGTATGGATTTGGTTTGTGTTTTATTTGAGTCGTGGGTTATAAAGACCAAACAAGAGAGATGTGTGAAATTTTTACTAAGGAAATGATATGTATGTATTACTTACACTTGCTACTTGCATTTTATACAAAGAGGACTAGTCAAAGACATATTGAGGGTCTTATGGAAGTCTTGGTCAAGTTCACTATTAGGGCTAGTAAGAAAAATGGGTCTTGGTTCCTAAAACATGAGATCATCTCATGAAATAAAGGAAATGTGTTTTCAAACTAGATATTTTTGTGTTTTATCTCTTAAATCCGGCCATAGGCATATATGTGATGATATATTTTGTAAATTTTGAGTATTGGATATAAGTGTGGGTATTTGTTGAAGCGTAGAAAAGTTTTGGTGGTTCCAGGAATGCCTAAACGTAATTTATCGCGAAACGTAAACACTTTACGCAAACAATAAAAATAAAATGAACAAAGTTAATAATTATCCTCAAAATAATTACTTAACACTTACTTGATGTAAACATTTAATTGTTTGATGCCCGTTTACCTTGAACGATAATTTTTAGCTTACGCGATTTAACTTAACACTTTAAAATTAAAAGAAAACGCGTACAATACTAAAAATGCATAGTGAATTTATTGACGTCGTAAATGACCCTAAAACACGGGGTGTTATAATTATTAGGTCATCCGTTCGACATAGATCTAATACACGTAGAACTTGGTAGTTTCGACGTCATCATCGGTATGGATTGGTTGGCGAAATACCACTCGTTGATCGTTTGTGACGAGAAGGTCGTCCGTATCCCTTATGGAGATGAAGTGTTGATAATCAGAGGTGACGATTATAACGGCAGAAGTAAGTCGAAGCTGAACATCATATCGTGTACAAAGACCCAGAAGTATATATAGAAGGGATGTCAAGTTTATCTAGCGCAAGTTACATCCAAGAAGACTGAGGACTAGTCAAAGGAGAAGCGGCTTGAGGACGTGCCAATCATATGGGAATTTCCAGAAGTCTTTCCAGAAGACTTGCCTAGACTACTACCTGCTCAACAAGTTGAATTTCAAATCGACTTAGTGCCTGGTGCTGCACCTGTAGCACGAGCCCCGTACCGATTAGCACCAGCCGAATCGCAAGAGTTATCCACTCATTTGCAGGAACTTTCTGACAGAGGATTTATAAGACCCAATCCTCACCCTGGGGAGCTCCAGTTTTGTTTGTCAAAAAGAAAGATGGATCTTTTCGGATGTGTATCGACTACCGTGAACTAAACAGACTTACTATGAAGAACCGATACCCACTTCCGAGAATCGACGATTTGTTTGATCAACTACAAGGGTCAAGAGTCTACTCTAAGATCGACCTGAGATCTGGTTATCACCAACTCAGAGTTCGTGAGGAAGACATTCCCAAGACTGCATTTAGGACTCGCTATGGTCACTACGAGTTCCAAGTAATGTTGTTTGGTTTGACTAACGCACCGGCAGTATTTATGGATTTGATGAATCGGGTGTGCAAACCGTATCTGGATAGATTCGTGATTGTATTCATCGATGATATTTTGATCTATTCCAAGAGCAGAAAGGAGCATGAAGGGCACCTTAAGTTAATTCTGAGGTTACTTAAGAAGGATGAGTTGTACGCCAAGTTTTCAAAGTGCGAATTTTGGCTGTCGAAGGTACAATTTCTTGGTCACGTGATTGATAGTGAAGGTATTCACGTTGATCCCGCTAAGATTGAGTCAATCAAGGATTGGGCGTCACCCAAGACATCAACAGAGATTCGTTAATTTCTAGGTTTGGCTGGTTACTACCGATGATTTATCAAAGGTTTCTTGAAAATCGCTAGACCTATGATGAAGTTGAATCAGAAAAGCGTGAAGTTTGATTGGGGAGAAAAGGCAAAGGCTGCGTTTCAGTTGTTGAAATAGAAATTGTGTAGTGCGCCGATTTTAGCTTTACCTGAGGGAAGTGAGAACTTCGTGGTATATTGCGATGTTTCACATAAAGGGTTGGGTGCGGTTTTGATGCAAAAGGAGAAGGTCATAGCTCACGCATCTCGCCAACTTAAGGTTCACGAGAAGAACTATACCACACACGACCTAGAGCTTGGTGCAATAGTGTTTGCTTTAAAGATGTGGAGACACTATCTGTATGGTATGAAGTACGTCGTGTTCACTGATCACAAGAGTTTGCAACACATTCTCGATCAGAAGGAGTTAAACATGAGACAACGACGATGGTTAGAGTTATTGAGCAACTATGACTGTGAGATTCGATATTGTGGAAAACTAGAAGGGGGGTTGAATAGTTTACCGCTTTTTAATTTAAGGTTTTAAGGTTTTTATAAAAAATCTAGATTCGACTTTGTGTGAATTCAACACTTGCACAATATGAACAATATACTTATGATTTGTTTCTTTAGTATATATAATGTATAAGTAATATATATATAACTAAATATCAATTAAAAGGAGAGAGTAAGTATTCCGTAAGGGTTTTAAAAGATTATTTTATCCAAAGTAATTTCAAAAAAAAACCTTCCCGTGTCGTTTCCCGACGAGGCAAGAATTGAGAATCGAGTTTAAGTTCATGATCGAGCGATTGAATGTTCAAATTTTTGATTTTGGATTCTATTTCTACAAATAAGATGCAAAAACAAGTAAAAGCAAGTCTAAAACGAAAGCAATTAAAGAAAAAACATGAAGAACAATAACGAGATCAAAACCCGAGCCTTAAAAACCTAATTCTTAAAATTTTAACCCTACAAATGCAAATTTAATTTTTAAAAGTCCTAAATGATAAAAGAAAATTAAAAAAAAAGAATTATATTTTTTAACTTTTATATTTTTTATTATGAAATAAAAACACTTTTAAACTAAAAAAATGCATTAAAAATACTAAACTAATTAAGAAAATTCAGAAAAATTCAGGAAAAGTGCTTAAGACAATACTAATCCTGTGAAAAATAAAACGGAACTACCAGGTTAATGAAATAAGCTGGAAATAAGACATAAAGGGCTTATATCTTAAACTGGTAAAATGGGGTTAAGAATTAAATGCTTGAATGTATAAACGAAAAAGACCACATGGCAGTTGGTGAGTGTGTGGTGTGTTAAGGTGTTGGCTATGAAAGGAGAGGTCACAGGTTCGACCCCTGTGACCTCTTTTTTTTACAAAACATTTTTTTCTTTTCTTTTTTAAAAAGTTATAAAATAAGCAAAAATGGAAAACTTTAAAAAAAGAACTTTTTATAAAACTTGAAAATAAGCTGGAAATAAGCTAACTTAAACTGACAGTTTGCAAAATTTTAACTAAATGAGATTATGCTAACTGTGAGGCTTTTTTAAGACTCAATAAGCAAATATTTAACAAATAAGCTAATCTCAGATAAACACATAAACCTAATAAGCTATTCTAATTAAAAATAAGCAACCAAAGTGAACTGGCAAGCATTAAAAAGCACTAAGGCAGCTAAAAATCAAAATAAGCTAAAAACACTTAACACTTAAATGAATTTGCTTTTAAGCTTGAATAAGCTCAAACCTAAGTCAAGTAAGCTACTAGGACTATTAAACTAACCTAATAAGCAATCTTAAACAAAAATTAAGCACATCTAATAAGCCATAAACTCAGAAATCAAATAAGCAATTATGGCTAAAATTGATAACCAAACAGCCTAAGGGGGTACTTTCAAGCCTATATTTAATCCACTTAAGCTATCCTTATGACTTAAAGATCAAAAGGACAGATTAAGCTTATTATATAAGCAACAAGATTCAGCCAAGAAAGCAGTTTAAAACTCAGATAAACTATGAAAAAGCCAAATGAAAAGGATTGTTTAACTCAGTCTATGCTGAGTGATTTTTTCAAGTTTTTGTAAAAACTAAAAGGCAAAGTGCAGCCCTAAATTCAGATATCTAATTAAGTTCTAAACCCTAAAATAAGCTTAATCAGACAAAGTTCATACTACAATGAGCTTATGTTTTCCATTTCAAGTTCTAAAACCTACTTTAACTAATCTACATTTGCTAGTGAAAATTGGTCTTAAAACATTAAAAATAGTCTTAGAAAACTTTGACAGGTTTTGACTAAAACACAAATTACAAATGCACACTTAAAACAATTCTTTTCTACTGCATTTTAACATCCAAACAAAGCACTCAAAGGCACTAAAAAGCAATTTAAGCAAATCCAAGCATATAAGCTGATATAACAGAAACAATAGGGACAGATTCAAACCATGACTTCTAAAAACTAAAAAAAGAGTTTTAAACCTTAAAATCTTTTAAAAGCTGTTATTAAGACTTAGTTTAAGCTAACAAAATTGGTTTAAAAGCCAAAAGTAATCAAACAGTACTAACTCATGGTTAGTATTGCTTGTTCCTAACACCCCTTTAAATTTTGATTTTGCATTTTTACACTACAAAAGTTTGAATTAAGCTTGGAAAAGTAAAAACAAATAAAGAATTAGGTTAAATAAGCACAAATAAGCAATTAAAACTCAAAGATAAGCAATTAAATTAAGCAAACAAGAATAGCAGTTTAAAACAATATAAAAAACAGTTTTAATGAAAAGCATAAGTAAATGACATATGAGCAATAAGCAAGCATAAATAAGCAAAAATAAACAGTAATAAGCAAGGAAATAAGCAATAAGCAGTTTCAATCTAAAATGAGAAAAGTAGAAGAGTACATTGCCATTTGCTCTAAACAAGGTCAAATAAGCTCTCAAGGAGCTGATCTACAAGCTCCAACTTATCATAGATAAGCTGGTAATACCCATAAGCCCTTCCCTTTTTGGCTTATCTTCCATTTTAGCTTTTTAAGTGATTTTTGAGTAAAGATGACTTAAACTATATAAACTATAGTAAAGTTTATATAGCTTAAGTAAGACAGTTTAAATGACAAGGAAAACAGCTTAAGAGAGCTTAACAAACATTTTTAAAACATAAAGTGCATTAACTTAAAAACAGGATTTAACATAAAAACTTCAATTTCATTAAAACTTAAAAACAGTACAAGGCTTTAAAAAGGAAATTACAATAAACTTAAAAGACTTAAAGAAAACTTGAATAAGCTGTAAAATTACAATAAAAAAGGTACTAAAAAACTAGAGAGCTCTTCCTGAACTAGTGGTCTTCTCTTTTATAATTGGCTTGAGAAAGTTCTAGGTCATGAAGGTGTGTTTCTTGTGTGAGTGAGCTCGAAACTTCAATCATAGCCCTTCAATCCATCTTTGTGCTTCTTTGATTTAATCACAGCCATTAAATTTGTCATGTCCAATCAGTGGGCTTAGGATTTCCCACATGGATTTGTTGGTTTGTGAAGTGGGGTTGGAGGGGGAAAGTGATGGGTTTGTTTTGGGGTGCAGGGGTCGAGGTGACAGAAATGATGAACAGTGACGTTTTGGTTTTGGCGGGAAATGGTTTTAAGGTATAAAAGAGTTAACGGTGTTAAGGGTTAAGGGACTATTAGTGTAGAGGTAAAAAGGTTATATGGGCTAATTTTGTTAGTCCTTAAGGACTAACTGTGTAAACGGTTATAGGTTGTTGGGCTAACGGTGGTTAAGGAGGTTTGGGCCTAGGTTAATAGTTTGGGCCATGTTTTTATTAAAAAGGGGATTGGGCCTAGTTAATGGATTTAGGGCTTTTAATTAAATAATAAGCATTCTTGGGCTGACCCGGCCCATTAACTCGGGTCTGGGTTGGTCCATTTAAGATGCACATCTCTTTGGCTTCAACTTTTCATGCTCATTCCATTCCTGTGCTTGGTTTTGTCCGTTTTGGCTTGATTTTTATCCTTTAGTGAATATCCGATAGCTGCATAGTAAATAACACAAAACAAGCATATATTTGGCATTTTATGTCCGTTATTGGTCATTTGGGGTCGTTTTATTAGATAAAAGGTATGTGTAATTTAGCACATACCAAAGTCCCCTATACTAAGATATTGCCATGTCCTCACGCAATGCCCTAAGTAAACACTTTAGAAGACCAAGAATCTCAATCCCCCTTGACTAATTACGTCAAAAAGTAGCTAAGTGTTCATCAAAGGAAATTAAAGACTCATTAGCTTAGAAAAGCCCCGTTTTGACCATTTTAAATATTTACACTTATTACCACACATATTTTTGTATTTTTCCTTTTTCTCATTTTTTATACTTTTCTTTTTAAGCAACTAACTAGAATGTATGGACTTTCGTTATTTTCATAACTTTATGGTCATAGAACAAGAAGCAATTTAATCCTAAAATGCCCAAAAAGGTAAATTCATCGTCCCCTTTTTTTCACTTGTCCCAAACCAAGCTTAAAAACAAAATCACCGTTAAATATAAGTTAAGATGCTAACACTACTCATACTTGTAACTTGTAAACTTTTCACTCCCGACAATTATTATATCTTAGGTGAATGTGCTTATTTGGAATTTCAACCATGGATCAACCTCTTTAAGAAAATTGCAATATTTATATGCTTCACGTTCCACCCAAGAATTATGATTTTGAAGGCGAGATCATTCCATGTAGCGACTTTCTTCTCGGCACATCCCAGCCGAGACCGGCTTAGGTGACCAGGCTTTTGACACCCCACAGAGAATAGTATCGGAACTCACGGACCTTCGGTTTCAAAAACTCTTAGGCTTCCCGTTAAATAAACAATTCATTTAGAAAAATCACAAGTTAAAATGAAATAGTCTTAGTTCAAAAGCATATTTAAATTTAAGAAAAAGAGATTTTCCCTATATTTATTAAATCACATATATTACACTTAATATAATTACACATCCTTTAAACTAAGGAAATCCTCGACCTTTTAGAAGGCTGCAACATCGGTTGTGAGCCAGAAAGATGCAACAAACTTTTATCAATCTTGGATAATTACTATGTGCCTTATTTAGAAGATTGCAACATCGGTTGTGAGCCGACAAGATGCAGTAAACCTTTATTAGCCCACAGTTTTTATTATTACCTCATTTTCATTTTTTTTACACTTTATATTACAACGATATAGAGAAAATTTCCTTTTAGCAAATTTAAGTATAAATTTTAACTAAGACTAAATAAATTATTGTTATCGACTATACTTAAAAAATCGTTGATTTAAGTTTAGTTTTCGAAAAGAGAATGTATTATTAGTCAGGTTAGGAGCTTATGGGAGAAAAAGCCACAAACTACAATTATGAGCTCTTAAGATTTCAAACTAATCATTGTTTAGCATCTAACTCATAATTAACTCTATCATTTCTCGTTCTTCGCAAATTTAAAATCATTAATAAAAAGATCCGCGAATGCTTAGTCATGTTTATAACGGTTAAGGAACAAAGCTAAGAGTTCAACACACTTGATCGAGTCAAAATTTATTCTTATTCTACCCAGCAAGAAAGTCAACATTGTGATAAAACACTTATTTTATTTTTGAATTTTTTTCATTTTTTAGTATTTTTGTGGTAAAAACGAGATTACGTGAAAACAACAGCTGCAGGCACAATCAAATCGATAGATCCCCCCCCATACTAGAATTGAACATTGTCCTCAATGTTTTAAGAAGGGTCTCTACGTAAATCTAAAGCCGTTTATTAAGTATGTTTAAAGATAAACGTTAGTCGATAAGATTAGGATATTAGATTCCCATAATCAAGCAAAGGATTAAAGCTCGAGTTAACGAAGGACAAAACCACGAGCACGAGAGGCTTCATAATCCGGGGCAATCGTGGACATACAACAAAAACCACAAAACACGAGAAAGGAAGAGGCGAGCCTCCTCACAACACACTTATTCATTACTACTATTATAATTATATCAGGATAAGCATGGGTTGCCACCCACGAAGCACTTATTTTTGTTAACCGAGTCTTGATCCTGACTCGATCCCCCATACTTGAGCTGGTCAAGGAGGATAGAAATGGAGAAACAGAACATACAACATAGGAATTTCCTCTCCGTAGATCATCATTGGGCTTTCAGAAAAAAGCTGGAAAACTTTAAGGCCCCGATGAGATAAGAGATGAACTTTGTCCTCATTTTCAGATGAAAATGGAAGCAAAGTGTCAAACATTGGAGAAAGGGTGGGAAGGGTGGGTAAAACATTAGGCACATGAACATAAAGTTCTCTTGTCGAATTATCAGAAATATCCTCCACCACTTTTGTAAAAACTCCCGTATCGGGCTCAATATCAAAGTAAACATCATCATCATCTGGTGGTTTCTCAGGAGGGCGAGGGGATGATGGAACATAATAACAATCAAAGTAAAATGACTCATTTTCAGTAAGTGAAAGGGAATCATGGGTAAGCAGTTCTCCAAGAAAAGAATATACCCTTCCGAGTCATAGTCATCATTCTCAATACCCGGTGGTATCGAGTCATCCGGAGCAAGAAAAATATCAATCTCCTACATAAGAGAGTCACTACCCTCAATGGGGGATAGGAGATGGAGAAAAAGATTCGATTATTGCATCAGAATTTTTAGGATTAAATTCTTTCGGAGGTCTAGGAGATGAATTATCATACAACAATTTCTCAACAAGACGAATTTCTTCCTCAGGATCAAAGTCGGCTTCCTCAATTTCTAGAGAAATCAAATCTATATGAGCGAGTTCACCGGAGAACTCCTCGAGAAGAGAATCAATCTTAGGAGAAGAAACTATCAAAATATCTCGATTAAGCAAAGATTCTATAAGACCAGACTCAACATTAAAGTGATGTGGATCTATCTTAGTAGAAATGATTTCTTCATCAAAAAGAGGGTTCGAATAAATTTCTTTCAGAACGTCCTCATCAAAAAATGACTCGTCGTCACTAGAGGAAAAATCTTCGTCAGCATCAAAGAGAATATTAGAGAAAGTTGTAAAATTAACACAAATGGGAACATCACACTCACTTTCAATATCGGATAAATTCATGGATAAATCCTTGGACTCACATAGGGTTGGGACAAGGTTCTCAACACTAGACTTTATTAATTTTTTCGATTCAGTTTCCAGAATAGTGCTAAGATGCTCATCCCCCATACTTAGAGAGTCTGTAATTAGAAAGTCGGGTATGATTGCATCAAACGAATTCCTTTCAAGAATTTGTTGAATTCTTTTAACTTCATCTGGAAAAAGTTCCTCGTCATCATCACCATCATAGAAAATGTCGTGATTATGATAGATATGTCGCGTAGGCTCGGAAGGATTAGCTGCCTGTTCTTCAGCTAACAATTCTTATTTTTCCTCAACTACCTGCTCTTGTAAAAGAATAGCCTCCTGCTCAAGTCGTTGACTCATTATTTCACAATAAGATTGCATCATTGTTTTTAATTCTTCGATACTTATCTCTTCAGGAGGTTGATGAACGACGAAATACTGCGGGGGTTGGAATTGGTCAAAACTGGAAGAATTAGAATTATAGAAATTTTGGTTCATCGGTTGACACTGAAAAGTCTCATGAGGACCCCCGCAGTTTTCACAAAAAGGAAATTCTTGTGAAGTTTGTGGAAAATTATTATCAAAGTTTTGATTGAAACACAGGTCCTGATCGTAGACAAACGGAACTTGAGGTGGACAATCGTAACCATAATGAGCATCGTTCCCACATAACTCACAAGTACGCCGTTGACAAAATAAATCGTCTAACGGATCTCCACACCCGAAACAACCACGTCGGTTGTATGACGACATTAGAATTAAACAAATAGGAGGGTAAGAGAAAGAATTAAACGGATTAGAGGTTACGGAGAATATTTTTGGATTTTTATGAAAGATAAATATAAAAGAAAAATATTTTTGGGACCGATAGTCAAAGGTGCGCGGTAGCTCTCTAGAAAACGCACAAAGAAGCGGAGGAGCGGGTAAGCGCGAAGCGTTTTAAAAACCTTCTCCTTTCGGGTCGAAGTTCGTCGGATCAACCCTCCTTATACCTCTCTTATAGTTTGTAATCTAAAGGTGAGCCGAATTCACAAGTGACACAACGGTTTCTTTTTGTTGTTTTTCAATTTTTTTTGGTATTTTGATTACTTGATAAAAAGAAAATATTCACAAATGAAAGCGATAACTTCACGGGGAAGGGTCTTCAAACACTAATCTTCAAACGTAAACTTGATAATCGCACACACCTCCCCGGCAGCGGCGCCAAAAATTGATTTGGTTCTTTAGTATATATAATATATAAGTAATATATATATATATATATAACTAAATATCCATTAAAAGGAGGGAGTAAGTATTCCATAAGGGTTTTAAAAGATTACTTTTATTCAAAGTAATTCCAAAAAAAACTTCTCGAGTCGTTTCCCGACGAGGCGTGAATTGAAAATCAAGGTTAAGTTCGTAATCGAGTGACTGAATGATCAAATTTTTGATTTTGGATTCTATTTCTATAAATAAGATGCAAAAACAAGTAAAAGCAAGCCTAAAATGAAAGCAATTAAAGCAAAAACACGAAGAACAATAACGGGATCAAAACCCGAGCCTTAAAAACCTAATTCCTAAAATTTTAACCCTACAAATGCAAATTTAATTTTAAAAGTCCTAAATGATAAAAGAAAATTTAAAAAAAAGAATTATATTTTTTTAACTTTTATATTTTTTATTATGAATTAAAAACACTTTTAAACTAAAAATTCATTAAAAATACTAAACTAATTAAGAAAATTCCGAAAAATTCAGGGAAAGTGCTTAAGACAATACTAATCTTATGAAAAATAAAACGGAACTACCAGCTTAATGGAATAATGGAAATAAGCCAAAAATGGCTTATAGCTTAAACTAGTAAAATGGGGTTAAGAATTAAATGCTTGAATGTATAAACGAAAAAAGACCTAAGGGCATTGTGATTGTGTGTTGTGGTATAAGGGTATGCCATTGAAACAAGGAGGAAGGTTTACCAGGTTCGACCCCTGTGACCTCTTTTTTTTACAAAACATTTTTTTTGTTTTCTTTTATAAAAAGTTATAAAATAAGCAAAAATGGAAAACTTTAAAAAAAGAACTTTTTATAAAACTTGAAAATAAGTTGGAAATAAGCTAACTTAAACTGACAGTTTGCAAAATTTTAACTAAATGAGATTATGCTAATTGTGAGGCTTTTTTAAGACTCAATAAGAAAATATTTAACAAATAAGCTACTCTCAAATAAACACATAAACCCAATAAGCTATTCTAATTAAAAATAAGCAACCAAAGTGAACTAGCAAGCATTTAAAAGCACTAAGGCAGCTAAAAATCAAAATAAGCTAAAAACACTTAACACTTAAATGAATTTGCTTTTAAGCTTGAATAAGCTCAAACCTAAGTCAAGTAAGCTACCAAGACTATTAACCTAACCTAATAAGCAATCCTAAACACAAATTAAGCACATCCAATAAGCCATAAACTCAAAAATCAAATAAGCAATTATGGAAAAAATAGTTAACCAAACAACCTAAGGGGGTACTTTCAAGCCTATTTTTAATCCACTTAAGCTATCCTTATGGCTTAAAGACCAAAAGGACAGATTAAGCTTATCTTATAAGCAACAAGATTTAGCCAAGAAAAAGCAGTTTGAAACTCAGATAAGCTATAAAAAGCCAAATGAAAAGGATTGTTTAACTCAATATATGCTGAGTGATTTTTTTCAAGATTTTATAAAAACTAAAAGGCAAAGTGCAGCCCTAAATTTAGATATCTAATTAAGTTCTAAACCCTAAAATAAGCTTAAACGGACAAGTTCATACTACA
The DNA here is from genome assembly GCA_026074375.1 of Tanacetum coccineum. Taxonomy (NCBI): domain Eukaryota; kingdom Viridiplantae; phylum Streptophyta; class Magnoliopsida; order Asterales; family Asteraceae; genus Tanacetum; species Tanacetum coccineum. Next base: position 5,554 of record BQNB010106243.1, on the reverse strand, counting down.
ATGAGCTTATGTTTTCCATTTCAGGTTCTAAAACCTACTTTAACTAATCTACATTTGCTAGTGAAGATTGGTCTTAACATATAAACAAAGCACTCAAAGGCACTAAAAAGCAATTTAAGCAAATCCAAGCATATAAGCTGATATAACAGAAACAATAGGGACATATTCAAAGCATGACTTCTAAAACCTAAAAAAAGGTTTTAAACCTTAAAATCTTTTAAAAGCTATTATTAAGACTTAGTTTAAGCTAACAAAATTGGTTTAAAAGCCAAAAGTAATCAAACAGTACTAACTCATGGTTAGTATTGCTTGTTCCAAACACCCCTTTAAATTTTGATTTCGCATTTTTACACTACAAAAGTTTGAATTAAGCTTGGAAAACTAAAAACAGATAAAGCATTAGGTTAAATAAGCACAAATAAGCAATTAAAACTCAAAGATAAGCAATTAAATTAAGCAAACAAGAATAGCAGTTTAAAACAATATAAAAGACAATTTTAATGAAAATCATAAGTAAATGACATATGAGCAATAAGCAAGCATAAATAAGCAATGAATAACATTAATAAGCAATAATAAAAAAAATAAACAGTAATAAGCAAGGAAATAAGCAATAAGCTGTTTCAATCTAAAATGAGAAAAGTAGAAGAGTACATTGCCATTTCCTCTAAACAAGGGCACTTATCATAGATAAGCTAGGTTGGTTAAAAAAATATCCTATAAGCGCCTTCCTTTTTGGCTTAATCTCCATTTTAGCTTTTTTAAATAAGTGATTTTTGAGTAAAGATGACTTAAACTATATAAACTATAGTAAAGTTTATATAGCTTAAGTAAGATAGTTTAAATGACAAGGAAAATAGCTTAAGAGAGCTTAACAAACATTTTTAAAACATAAAGTGCATTAACTTAAAAACATGATTTAACATAAAAACTTCAATTTCATTAAAACTTAAAAACAGTACACGACTTTAAAAAAGGAAATTACAATAAACTTAAAAGACTTAAAGAAAACTTGAATAAGCTGTAAAATTACAATAAAAAAGGTACTAAAAAAACTAGAGAGCTCTTCCTGAACTAGTGGTCTTCTCTTTAATAATTGGCTTTAGAAAGTTCTAGGTCATGAAGGTGTGTTTCTTGTGTGAGTGAGCTTGAAACTTCAATCATAGCCCTTCAATCCATCTTTGTGCTTCTTTGATTTAATCACAGCCCTTGAATTTGTCATGTCCAATCAGTGGGCTTAGGATTTCCAACATGGATTTGTTGGTTTGTGAAGTAGGGTTGGAGGGGGAAAGTGATGGGTGTGTTTTGGGGTGCAGGGGTCGAGGTGACAGAAATGACGAACAATGAAGTTTTGGTTTTGGCGGGAAATAGTTTTAAGGTATAAAAGAGTTAACGGTGTTAAGGGTTAAGGGACTAGTAGTGTAGAGGTAAAAAGGTTATATAGGCTAATTTTGTTAGTCCTTAAGGACTAACTGTGTAAACGGTTATATGTTGTTGGGCTAACGGTGGTTAAGAAGGTTTGTGCCTAGGTTAATAGTTTGGGCCAGGTTTTTATTAAAAAGGGGATTGGGCCTAGTTATTGGATTTAGGGCTTTTAATTAAATAATAAGCATTCTTGGGCTGACCCGGCCCATTAACTCGGGTCTGGTTGGTCCATTTAAGATGCACATTTCTTTGGCTTCAACTTTTCACACTCATTCCATTCCCGTGCTTGGTTTTGTCCGTTTTGGCTTGATTTTTGTCCTTTAGTGAATATCTGATAGCTACACAGTAAATAACACAAAACAAGCATATATTTGGCATTTTATGTCCGTTTTTGGTCATTTAGGGTCGTTTTATTAGATAAAAGGTATGTGTAATTTAGCACTTACCAACTTATCTAAACAATTAATAGGATAGTATGAAAAATTTATGTAAGACAAGAGATAAGAGTAAGAACAATCAAACCATAACGCGAGGATTTATAGTGGTTCGGTAATGAAGCACCTTTTTGCCCTACTCTACTCCTCGAGCACCTAACTTGAGAGTTTTATTCACTATGTCAACAAGCTCCCTTATGGCGGAGAAAACCTTACACAACTTTTGCTAATCTTGATTTCTGACACTAAGCTAGATGTCGAGTTCTAATCTTAGCTAGAACTAATCTACTGCAACTTCACAACTTCACTACACAACTTTGCTTTACGACTTGATCACGACTACACAACTTCTTCATACCTTAGTTATCTTCACACCACTACTTCACCAAGCCACTACTATAATCACACCTAACTAGCACTACTAGGAAAGATCACCAAGATCCAACTATACTTACAACAATCACCAAGACATAACTACTACACAACTTTACAAGATTTACAAATGATTTACATGTTATGATATGGATGCAATAAGATTTGTTTTTCTCCAATTATAACCTGCTGAGGTCTTAACAGCAGTTCCCCAATTTCCCTTTACAGCATGAGAATAAGTCATTCTTGCTGTATTTCTAACAATGGGTCTACTCATAGGTGAATGAGATTTAGAAAAACACCTTCTTTGATTAAGTTGATTCACCTGAGGTCTTTTAGGACTAAAGCTGTTTGAGGTCTTGGTAGGTACTGGTTGTCTAGATCTAACAGTATTAACATTAGAACTACCAGTATTAACTCTAGGCCTAACAGGATTAACATTTGTCCTACCAGTATTAACATTAGACTTGACAGAATTAACATTTACCCTACCAGTATTAACATTAGGCCTGACAGAATTAACATTTACCCTACCAGTATTAACATTAGGCCTGACAGAATTAACATTTACCCTACCAGTATTAATATTAGGCCTAACAGAATTAATGTTTGTCCTACCAATATTAATATTAGGCCTAACAGAATTAATGTTTGTCCTACCAGTATTAATATTAGGCCTAACAGAATTAATGTTTGGCCAACCAGCATTAAGTTGTACTGATCTAGGAACAAATTAATTAGCATGATTAACTGTTTTGATTAGTCCCATACTGGTTTGTTGCCACCCCATATTACTTTGTTTAAAACCCTTTGTTTCTTAAACTCAGCCTCTCTTGCCATTTTCTTTTCATAATAGTCACAATCTTTGATCAAATGACTTAGGCTGCCACAAACAAAACACTTTTTCTTGATGAAAGAGTACCCTTTACATAGTTCTCTTTCCATCATTTCATTCCAATTCTTTCCTTTAACTTCATGTGTCTCTTGATCTTTGATTGGTTGCCTAGGAGTTTTTATGTGTGTGACACAACTAGGTTCAACCTCTTTTGATTTTGGGGCAGACACACCTTTTTCATTTGTTGTAATAGGTTTAGACACATACACTTCTTGAGGTACTCTTGAAATCTCAGATTCAAGATCAACAGAATGTTCAGAGGAAGTTCCAATAGATCCTGTACTGTTATTAGATTGACAGGTAGAATATTCACTGGATCTATCATCTGATATACTGGGTTCAGGCTCTTGGGGTCCCTTTTTACCATAAATGTACAAAGACTCATCAATTTCTTCTTGTGGTTTAGGAGTATAATCTCCACTTAAGGGATGTGGTACACCCTTAAAATCATTAGTCTTAGTAAATCTACTGTACAAGGGTTTTCCAATTGAATCCTCTTTTGAACACTTGAACACAGAAAAGTTCATTTTCTTCCTCATAACTTAGAACTCATTGTTTGATCTGTATTCAAAATCTAAGCAACCTTTACTATGTGAAAAAACTCATGCCAGAATTAAATTAATCTCCAAAGATTCTTGTAGAATCTTTCATGTATTATATGTTTTTCTGCAATTGTTCCTTTTCTTTTACAGCTTTCATTCCTATTCTCCTATATCTTTTAAGCTTTTCATCTTTTTCATATATTTCATTAGCCTGAAATGTAAGCTTTTCATTTAGAGAAAGTTGCTGTTTTTGAAAAGTAACAAGTTGAGCTTCTAGTAAAATAATTTCTTAACAGACTTGACTATTGCAAGTATATGTGGTAGATGTCTTTGATGCACCTTTGATTTCTTGTTCAAAAACCCTAAGATTATTGTACAAGTCATCAATGGATAGAGTGTCAATTTCTGGTTTGGTTCTCATTGTCATTGCCAGATTTGACCAAGCTGGGGGCAAAGATCTGAGAAACTTGTGATTTGCATCCTCAGTGGATACTTCAGCACCATGAGCTTCCAACTGTGAGAGTAGTTGTTGGAATCTGTCATATCCCTTTTCTAACCCTTCTGAACTTGATATAGTAAATGCTTCAAACTGTTGTTTTAAAACAGCTTTCTGCATCTTCTTTGAATTTGCATTACCACCAAACCTAGTCCTTATGGCTTCCCAAATTTCTTTTGCATCGTCCATTCCATGAAATCTTCTCAGATGTTCCTTGGGAATGGCCATAAGTAAGATGGTTCTTGCCTTCCTTTCCTTTTCAACAGCATGAATTTCTGCAGCAGATACTGGTGGAAGTATTCTAACAACACCATCTTTTCCAGTTGAGATTCTCTTCTTTGAATTTCCATTCTGAATTACCTTCCAAACATCATTATCAATATATTCAAGGTAATGCTCCATCTCCATAGCCCATATATCATACTCCTCCTTCTTCAGAATTGGGAGTTTGATATTTGAAATAGTGGTTGTTGTAGGAGTGAGTTGTTGTTGTTGTTGTTTTGGTTTATTGGTTGCAGTACCATTGTCTGATGCATCTTCATGGTATGATGCTTCATCATCACTAAGATGTTGAGAGTAATCATCATTAGCAGGTTGAGACATTTTTCTAGATCTGAAAGTGATTGTTTGTGTTCTTGTGATTCTTCTTATTCAGAGTCCCTCTAGAGGCTCTGATACCACTTGTAGGTCCAAAGTCTTGGATCTGATTAGCCTTTTGTAAGCCAATAGCTAACTTGAATAAATCCAAATCAACTATAAGAGAGACAATGACTATGAATACTATGTGCTAATGCGGAATCTTAACACAAGTACTAAGAAGAACAATTGTAAAACTAACTTCGTATATTGCTATTGATTTCTATTAGGTTTGGATGCCCCAAACACTATGTCGTAGGGTTCCTATTATACACCCAAGGTGTGAAAGGATAATGCATATCCTTTCCTAAGATATCTCTAAGATAACTATTATCACTATTCTGTTACATAAACAGACTTAACTAAACACGACCAGTACTAACTTTAGTACTGCCAGACTTAACATAGTACTTGGCAGAACTAACTAATACTACCAGACTTAACTGTTATACTACCAGTATTAAGTCTTTTTCAATATATTACCCAACAATTCTTGTTTCACTTCTCACAGAGATCAATACATTTCTATCGTCTCTCTCACTCCGAGTTAGACGATATTGAAAAGGTGGCAGTCCGCTCCAGCCTCCGACTACTAAAAACCAAAAGTGCACTATCGAGTCTAGAGCCATGAGATCAACCAAAATCTCGTTAGGACACTAATACAAACTGTGTTTGTTTTTCACACACTGTGACAACAAGTAAAGATCTTAAGAGTCCTACGCATTATCCTCGTGGTATTGCCAGAACATCCGAG